>CAUYRH010061440.1:0-11449 GCA_963574655.1 Perodicticus potto | reverse complement strand
CAAAAAATAGCCGGGCGTTGTGGCAGGCGCCTGTAGTCCCAGCTACTCGGGAGGCTGAGGCAAGAGAATCGCCTAAGCCCAGGAGTTGGAGGTTGCTGTCAGCTGTGTGACGCAACAGCACTCTACCCAGGGCAACAAAGTGAGACTCTGTCTCTAAAAAGAAAAAAAATAATAATAATAATTATATACGCACTCATACATTGGAGTGTATAATAACCAATGGTCATGCTTTGGCCAGTCTAAGGAATTTCCTGGGGTAGAGGACTTTTAGTGCTAAAACCAGGAAAGTCCCAGGTAAACTGAGATTAATTTGTCACCCCATACACTTAACGACGTGCCTAGCATTGTTTCAAACATTTTTTTCACATACAGTTTTAATTTGCATCATATTCCTATAAAACAGGTAATATAATTATCTCCATTTTACAGGGGAAACTGATGCTCAAAGAGGTTAGGTGGCTTTCCAAGGCCACACAACTGGTCAGCAGAGGTAGATTCAAGATGAAAATTCACCCAGGCTTGCCAGGCGCGGTGGCTCACGTCTGAAATCCTAGAACTCTGGGAGGCTGAGGTGGGTGGATTGCCCTGAGCTCACAGGTTTGAGACCAGCCTGAACAAGAGTGAGACCTTGTCTCTAAACATAGCCAGGTGCTTGTCAGGTGCCTGTAGTCCCATCTACTTGGGAGGCTGAGGTAAGAGAATTGCTTGAGACCAAGAGTTTGAGGCCGCTGCGAGCTATGACGCCATAACACTCTACCAAGGATGACAAAGTGAGACTTTGTTTCAAAAAAAACAAATCTACCCAGGCTTGGCTCTGGAACTGAGCTAGTAATTGCTATACATATTGTCTTGCTCCTAAATTGTCTCTTTACAGAATCACAGAGCTGTAGTCAGTCTATGACCAAGGCCAGCTGGGCACTTGAGGAGACCCGGGCCTGGCTTTCTGTGTGATAGTGAGGGGCCCAGGCTTCTCTGGGCCACACCTTCCAGCTCGGTGAAACAATGGGGCTTATCTGAAACAATGGTGTCCCTAGTTGTTTTTTATTTTATTTTAAGCAGTAGAACTTGTCAGACAATTTTACTAAGACCTCAAAATATAAAACAGACCATAGTCACAAAAGTTTATATATTCAGCCTTTAGCTGGAAATTCTTCCCGGTGAGCAGAATTCCTGAAACTCCACCCCATAGCCTGAGGCTTCCAGAAGCAGAGTGTAAAAACTTGTGATTTAATTGCTCTCTGTGGACCTTTCCAGCTTTAAAATTTAACCCACCATTTAATTCAAACATTTCATTTGTTCATCCAGTAAAAATGTTTGAGCTCAAGCCACATACGACTTGCCAAGCACCAGGCCAGACACCGGGGCATAAGAGATGAGTGAGACCAGAGTTGCTCCACCACGGCACCATTGCCATTTGCGGCTGCATAATTCTTTGTGGTGTCCTGAGCAATGTGGAATGTTTAGTAGCATTCCTAGCCTTTACTCACTAGATGCCAGCAGCACCTCCCCAGTTGTGACAGCCCAAAATGTCTCCAGACATTGCCAAATGTCTCCTGGGAGTGAAAATCAACCCTGGTTAAGAACCAGGGAGCTAGACTAATAAAGATCTCTCATCTCATGACCTTAACGTTCCCTGAGGAGAAACAGAAATACACTGGAAACAAAGAGAAATTATTAGAGAGCGATACACGCACAATATAAATCAAATGGCATGATGAGATGGGGAATTACTGGGGGCTCTTTTAGGTTGGGTGGGCAGCAAAGGCTGAGAGACCTGGCTTGTTTAAGGAAAAGAATGAAGACCAGGGCTCCGTGCCTGTGGCTCAACGGGCTAAGGCGCCAGCCATGTACACCTGAGCTGGCAGGTTCGAATCCAGCCCGGGCCCGCCAAACAACAATGACGGCTGCAACCGAAAAATGGCCAGGCGTTGTGGTGGGCGCCTGTAGTCCCAGCTACTTGGGAGGCAGAGGCAGGAGACTCGCTTGAGCCCAGGAATTGGAGGTTGCTGTGAGCTGGGATGCCATAGCACTCTATCCAGGGTGACAGCTTGAGGCTCTGTCTGAAAAAAAAAAAAAAAAAAAGAATGAAGACCAGGAACATAAAGGATGAGGGGCAGAGTAAGGAGAGGTGAGCTGAGGGGTGGGGAGAGGGAGGAGGGGGTGGATGAGATCACTGAGAATCTCATGAACCAAGGGAAGAAAGTTAGATTTTATTTTTAAATATGAGCATCTACTATGTGCTGAGTCCTGGGCTAGGTGCTAGGGACACAAATGCAAATTAAATAGTTCACTTGTGAGCACACAGAGGATAAGGCAATTAATTCTATGTGGGGTCAGTCAAGGAAGGCTTCATGGTGGAGGTGACATCACAATCCACCTTGAAGAATGAACAAGAATCCATCACGAGAGAAAAGGAAGCATAGGAAGTGGTCTTCCATAACTCTATGCAGAAGATTCTGTGTCAGTTGTTAGATCGCTGACTCATGGGTACCATCCCCAGTGATGCTGGGGCCCAGAAAAATGCCTTTAACCAATATTGTAATGATTCTGATGCAGATAGGAGAGACTCCATTTTGAGAATGGTGCTCATTGGCTTCTTTGCCACTTGTCTAGTGTTCAGTGGAGTATGAATATCTTATTCTAGATAGAAAGCATTCACTGGGGTCTTTTGCCTCTCAGGACTCAGGTATAGAAGATAAAGGCAGAACAAGAGAACCCATTCTTTGCCTCTCTATGTCATCAGTTACCTGATCCTCTCAAAGAGTAAATGGAAACTCAGAGGGGATGAGTGACTCCTCAAGGTTACACAGCTCAGAACAGTCCCACCTTGGCAATGAATTCAGGCCTATGGACTCCTGATCCAGTGCTCTTCCCCTCCCCCGCACCAGCCACACTCAAGGTGCTCTTCCTGGGGGGAGATCCCCAAATATTCCCCCATGGGCCAGAATCCACCAACCAATCAGCTCTGTCTTACAGCAGGGGCAGCCACATGAAGCTGATCAGGCCAGTCATCAAAAGGCTGAGGAGGAGAATACAGAAGGCATCACACATAAGGTCATGAATGCACAAGTTCTCCATATGCTGGTTGTTTTCCTTCCAACTTGATGCACATGGAGAAGAAGGAAAAAAAACCTCACAAAAATGTCCAGACCACAGGAAATATGTTGGCAACTGCTGGAGGTTTGGACAGGGGCTCTTGCAAGAAGAGGCTGGTATGAGTCAGGCGCCAGGGATGAGAGTGGGCCTGATTGCTGGAGGTGTGAATGTGAGCCTTCCTTCTCTGAAATCCAGCCCCGCCTCTGCCTTTCCACACTGGTGTCTTTGCAGCTGGGCCCCACCAGATCTGGTGCTGGAGCCGTGTGAGTAAGCATTCATTATGTAAGCTCATAATCATGGCGGTATGTAATTGTGTCAGCACGTTTAGGGGGTAAGTGTGTAACTGTGTAAGGGGATAAGCAGGTAATAGGAAAAGCCGATAATCAAGGATGTGTGTAACCATGTTAGCATGTGAGAGTGCAAGCATGAAAGGGACATACATAAGGAGGTAAACATGTAGCATGTTACCAGAACAGGTAGACAGGTAAGTGTACAAGCAGGTAAGCGGGGAAGCATATGCTTGAGTAACTGAGTCAGGTGTACAGAAATCACATAGGCAGAGAGTCTGTAAAGAAGCAAACATGTCAGCAGGATGTCACATAAGTGGGTTTGTATCTAAGGTAAGTATACATGCACATAAGCACATGGCCTGCTGCTCGCAGTGGGACACGCAGCCTCCACACACCTGCTGTGCTAAGGCGTAGCTAGGCTGCTTTGAGAATTTTAACCTAACCACCATCTAGGCCTGCAATATGGTCAAGTGACCAACACCCAAGACCCATTCTAGAGTGTTCTCCGCACAAAATGGCCTTTGATCATTTGGGAGTTTATTTCTGTTCACCACATTGTCAGGCAGGGTGGCTATATTAATGGCAGACAAAGTAGGCCAGCGTAAAGAAAATTACTTGGGACAAAGAGGGACATTACATGATGATAGAAGGGTCAGTCTACCAAGAAGATACAGCAATCTTAAATGTGTGTGCACCAAACATCACAGCTTCAAAATATATAAGCAAAACCTGAAAGAATTGGAAGGAGAAATATACAAATCCATTATTATTATTATTATTATTATTACTTATTATTTTTATTTTTTTGAGACAGAACCTCAAGCTGTCACCCTGGGTAGAGTGCTATGACATCACAGCTCACAGCAACCTCCAATTCCTGGGCTCAAGCGAGTCTCCTGCCTCTGCCTCCCAAGTAGCTGGGACTACAGGTGCCCGCCACAATGCCCGGCCATTTTTTGGTTGCAGCCGTCGTTGTTTGGCAGGCCTGGGCTGGATTCGAACCCTCCAGCTCAGGGTGTACGTGGCTGGCGCCTTAGCCCGTTGAGCCACAGGCGCCAAGCCACACAGCTATGATTTAATTAAAAAAAAAATTATAGGCCTCAATTAACAATGTCAGGATGAATGAAATTTCAAAACTAAAATACTGAATTGAAAAAATAAGCCCAAGAATACATCTATATAGTATAATTCCATTCACATAAAGCTCAAAAATAGGACAAGCAAAAAAAAAAAAAAAGTATATTAATTAGAAAATAACAAATGTGGTAAAACTTATAGAAAAACTAAGAAAAATAACACTAAAATTTAGGACAATTACTTCTAGAGAGGGGGAAGTAATTATCTTGAGGCATGAAGGGGTTCAGAGATGCCATTACATTTCTTAAGAAGGGTGGGGGTCCGGCCACAATGGCTATAATCCTAGCACTCTGGGAGGCTAAGGCTAGTGGACTGCTTGAGCTCAGAAGTTCAAAACCAGCCTGAGCAAAAGCGAAACTCCTCTACAAAAAATATAAAAATAAGCCGGGTGCTGTGGAGGGTACCTATAGTCCCATATACTCGGAAGGCTGAGGCAAGAGGATCACTTCAGTCCAAGAGTTTGAGGTTGCTGTGAGCTACAACTCCAGGGTATTCTACCCAGGGCCACACAGTGAGATTCCGTTTCAAAAAAATTAAATAAATAATAAAATAAAACATACATCCAATTATACATACCTTTGTATGTAGGATAGGTTTTAGAATAAAATTCTATTTTAATATAAAGTAAACATGGCTAAATGTTAACATTTTTAAAATCTGGATATTGTGCTGGGTGCCGTGGCTCACACCTGTAATCCTGGCACTTCGGAGGGCAAGGTGGGTGGACTGCCTGACCTCACGGGTTCGAGACCAGACTGAGCTACTGTGAGATCTTGTCTCAAAAACTAGCCAGGTGTTGCGGTGGGCACCTGTAGTCCCTGCTACTTGGGAGGCTGAGGTAAGAGAATTGCTTGAGCCCAAGAGTCTGAGGTTGCTGTGAGCTATGAGGTCACAGCACTGTAATGAGGGCAGCAAAGTAAGACTCAAAATAAAATCTGGATATTTAGCAGCACACCCAGATGACATAAATGTCTAATACATTTATGCAAATGTGAATAAATGTCTATTATGTATATTATAGGCATACTAACGAAATTAAGAGCATATAACCGGAAGACTGCATTTTTAAAGTTGAAGACACTATATTACAAATCTTTAAGAGCAATACATCAGAACAAATAATAAGCTATTATAAAGTAAAAATAAGGAATGTAAAAAAATTTACTTCACCTCCTAATGCAATGCAAAGTATATAATGCCATCTATTTTGTATTCCTTACAAAACATTTTAAATTTTAATGTAGTCATAAAATATAATCAGCAAACTGTGAGATATCCTATACATAAAAAGACAAAACATGATAGGGTGAGAGTAACGATAGTGGCTTATTCTAAATCAAAGGAAACTAAAGAAATGTGACAGTCAAATGCAATGTATACTTTTTCCTTGATCCTGGATCAAAAAATCTAACAGTTATAAAGAACTCTTCTGGTGGGAAAATAGGCCAGGCGCAGGGGCTCAAACCTGTAATCCTAGCATTCTGGGAGGTTGAGGTGGGTGGATTGCCTGAGCTCAGAAGTTCGAGACCAGCCTGAGCAAGAGCCAGACCCTGTCTCTAAAAATAGCCAGGTGTTGGCTCGGCGCCTGTGGCTCAAGCAGCTAAGGCACCAGCCACATATACCTGAGCTAGTGGGTTCGAATCCAGTCTGGGCCCACCAAATAACAATGACAGCTGCAACCAACAAATAGCCGGGCATTGTGGCGGGCACCTGTAGTCCTAGCTACTTGGGAGGCAGAGGCAGGAGAATCACTTGAGCCCGGGAGTTGGAGGTTGCTGTAACAGCACTCTACCCAGGGAGATAGCTTAAGGCTCTGTCTCAATAAATAAATAAATAAATAAATAAATAAATAAATAAATAAATAAAATAGCCAGGTGTGGCGGGCACCTGTAGTCCCAGCTACTTGGGAGACTGAAGCAAAAGGATCACTTGGGCCCGAGAGTTTGAGGTCATTGTGAGCTATGACATCATGGTACTCTACTAAGGGCAACAAAGTGAGACTGTCTCCAAAAAAAAAAAAAAAGAATCTTCTGGTGGGAAAATAAAAGAAATGTAAATAAGAGTCATATATTAGATAAAATTGCATTAATAGTAAATCTCTTAGGTTTGATAATATAAGTCTTCAGGAAAACAACCTGCTCTATGGGCTAAGTGTCAAGATGTTTGGAGCTTACTTTCAAATGGCTCAGGAAAGTAAAAGTACGTAAGTTTTTATAAACAGAAAAAAAGAAAAAGAAAATGAAGCAAAATTTTTGCAAGTGAATGAGCATTTTACTATTCATTCAATTTTTCTATCAATTTATAAGTTTTTAAAGTAAAAATATAGGGAAATATATACTTAATTAGTTGTGAGTAACAATTTTACTCAGAGAATTCAGTGAAAAATGTTGGTTTGACAGAGTTTGTTAAAATCAAATATTGACAGATGCAGTAGGGAGCCACAAAGATCTTTCCACCATCAGCAAAGTTTCCGCTTTTCTGGAAGTTTTGAATTAAAAGTTGAATGAAAAATTGTATCTTGTTGAAAAGGTCAAAGATCACGTCTATGCTTCACAAACAAGGGCAAGGACTTTTTCGGCAATTCAATTATACAAGATATAATTTACAAAGACTTTATTTGACCCTGCCAAAATAGATATAACCATTTTGACACATTAGAATAGTATTTCTAAATGTCTTAAAGGATTTCTAAATAGAAGAATATTTTAAAATGTCTTTCTCAAAATAAATTTATTTCCTAATATTGCACACTCTAAAATTATATTTAAAATATTTTTCAGGATTGCTAATCAGATAATAAGGGTGGGACTGACTTCCATTACATGAACAGTTTTCTAAAAAACTAATTACAGTTCATGAAAAATGGATAACCATCTATCCCCCTCAAGGATGTGTACTGGTTATGCCAGAATTTAATTCAATCAATATGTCATATAATATTCGACTTAATTATTATTTACTTTTTAAAAACTTAAATTTATCTTCATTAAAAACCCAACTGTCTGACACTCACCCAACATGTGTGTACCAATGAGAGTAGTAACATTTTAGAAAACAGAAAATAATTTTCAATTAACAGCACCCATGTAAAAAAATCCATCACTTTTATAGGAATATGTAAATTAACCACTTCCAACACGAAGGGGAAAACAATCTACAGATAATTCCTCCAAAGGCCAGGTGTGGAACAGTGTTGCTACACGTCTGCAGGTGAGTAAATACACAGGGAAGAAAGTTTTAGCTGGGAAGCCTACATTTAAGTTCTCATCTGTGTGTGATGAGAAGCAGGTAGTTAATTACTGGACAGCACTGTCTTTCAAATCAGTGAGTCACATGCCTAAGGGAGGGGCTGGGATACAGGATGAGCAGCAACTAGGGCAATCAAGGAGGATTTCAAAAGGGAACAACACCAAGTTCTGAAGAGTTGCAGACAATTAGAAGCCAACTATCCTAATATGAGGCACATAATCCAACAGCCTGACTAGGGGACTACCCAACCTCTTGCAAAAACATATCCTGTACCTCTGGGGCTAAGTAAGGTGAAATATATTTGAATTTCAGAGAATATTCTTTTTTCACTTTGGATCATTTACACCAAAGAATTTCAGTCACTGTTCTACAATCAACAGACAAGTGAGACTGAAAGAAAAAGAAAAAAAATATTTAATACTTCCCGGGAAACTGTAGCAAATTTTAAACCTGTCAAGATACACTTCCCTACCTGTAAGTAACATTTAATCAACATGGGCAGTCAAGCCATGGAGATAATTAAATAATGGTACCAGCTGACAGTACAAACACCATACCACCACACACGATAATTAATGGAGGAGCACAGGTAACCGAAGCTCCACAGCAGACATCACTACTCATTTCAGCTTTCCTTAAAACCAAGTATTACAGACCTCACAGTCCTTTTCAATATACTGTATATTCCATTATGTCAAGATGTTTGAAATCATCTACCATTCTTTTAGGAAGGAGAAAGTAACAGGGATCAAGAACATGGGCCCCATAGCCAGACTGAGTACCAAGGTGAGATTTCTGGCTACACAACTTACCTGTTGTAATCCTTTGACCAAGTTGCTTAACATCCTCTGTACCCAATCTGTAAAATGAGGACAATAATTGCATTTATTTGAAAGGTGAGGATCAAAGGAGTTAATACAGGTACAGAATTTAGAACAGTTCAAACCTAGCCCAGGCCTGCTAAACAAACAAAACAAAACAAAAAGAGTGCCAGGCTAATAGTAAGCATTAAGTGTAAATTACTGTTATTGTTCTCTATCAATAGGAAACCAACTGTACTCTCAAAGAGTAATTAGAAGTTTATAGGAGAAAATAATGTAAGCAGCTATATTAAAAGGTTGCTAAATACAGAAAACATTCTGAATCACTGATAGAAATACCATTCAGTACTTAATAACAATGCCTAATAGCATCAAACACTTGCTGGTTGATTTAAGAACAAAATTATGGTAACAATGATATTTACTGAGTTCCATTTATTAAATGCTTACTATGTTCCAGCTACTGTGCTAAATTCCATACATATATCATCTTATTTAACATTTAAAATAAGGCTAGAAGACAGGTACCACTACTAATTCCGTGTTATTGATCAAGAAAACTGAGGTTCTGAGTAGTTGCGTAATCTGCCCAAAGTCATATGGTTAATAAATGGTAGAGTAGGGATTTCAACTCAGATTAGCTCGACATTGGATACTGCACTTTTGTTTTATTCTTGAGGCCATCTTTTCTCTTCCCAAATCCTGTGCCAACTGTCCATGACATAATATAGTAAAATACAAAATACTATTTTTTTTTTTAATTCTTTATTTTTAAAGATGGGGTCTCACTATGTTGCCCAGGCTGGAGTGCAGTGGCTATTCACAGGTGCAATCCCACTACTGATCAACAAGGGAGTTTTGACCTGCTCCATTTCTGACCTGGGCCGGTTCACCCCTATGTAGGCAACTTGGTCCCCCCCCACCCAGGAGGTCACCATACTGATGCTGAACTTAGTGCAAACACCCCATGGGCATAGCGCACTACAGCCCAGAATTCCTGGACTCAAGTGATCCTCCTGTCTCAGGCTCCCAAGTAGCTGGGACTACAGGTACGTGCCACCCCATCCGGCACAAAATACTATTTAGATGAAAAAGTTCTAAAGTTGACTATGAAGATGGCTGTATAGACCTACCAATACAGCAGAATCTCCATAGTCTGCTACCTCCCTGCATTGAGGCACCTTCTAAAATGACCTGATCTTCTCAGGTATGCACCACATACACGTATCAATACAACAGGCCAAGTTCCCTATGGTGACCACTACTTTATGTTGACCAATTTGTTACAGTCCCTTCAATGGTCAACTTAAAGAGGTTCTACTAAAAACCATTGAAAAGTGTCTTTTAAGGAGTGAATTGTATATGTGAATATTTCAATAAACTATTTAAAAATTCGTAACAAAAAACAGTAAAATTAGGCTACGGGTAATTAGGGTTTTATCCACACACAAACTAAGGCTGGAATTAAAAGAAGAATTAATACTTCCCGAACAGAAAGATTTAGTTACACGCATGCTCAAGATGGACCTAAATAATGAATAAAATGGCTGGGCGCCTGTGGCTCAATGGGCTAAGGCGCCAGTCACGTACACCTGAGCTGACGTTTTCAAATCCAGCCTGGGCCCTCCAAACAACAATGATGGCTGCAACCAAAACCCAAACAAACAAACAAAAAAAAACGGCCAGGCGTTGTGGCGGGCGCCTGTGGTCCCAGCTACTTGGGAGGCGGAGGCAGGAGACTCGCTTAAGCCCTGGAATTGGAGGTTGCTCTGAGCTGTGAAGCCACAGCTCTCTATCCAGGGTGACAGCTTGAGGCTCTGTCTCAAAAAAAAAGAATAAACTGTAGATCAAGAGATAATCCATGGCTGGGTGAGGTGGCTCACGCTTGTAATCCTAGCACTCTGGGACGCGAAGGCTGGTGAATTGCTTGAGCTCAGGAGTTAGAAACCTGGCCTGAGCAAGAGCAAGATCCCTGTCTCTATTAAAACAAATAGAAAAAACTTGCCAGGCATTGTGGCGGGTGCCCATAGTCCCCGCTACTCAGGAAGCTGGGACAAGAGAATCACTTGAGCCTAAGAGTTTGAGCTTGCTGTGAGCTATGACGCTACAGCACTCTATCAAGGTTGACAAAGTGAGACTCTGTCTTAAAAACAAAAAAAGAGAGAGAGAGAAGAAAAGAAAAAAAAGAAATAATCTGTGAAGCTGAAGCCAGGTGTGGTGGCTCACACCTGGTAATCCTAGCACTCTGGGAGGCCAAACCGGTGGACTGCTTGACCTCAGAAATTCAGAGACTAGCCTGAGCAAGAGTGAGACCCCCATCTCTAAAAATAGCCAGGTATTGTGGCAGATGCCTATAGTCCCAGTTGCTCAGGAAGCTGAGGCAAGATCATTTGAACCCAAGAGTTTGAGATTGCTGTTAGCTGTAACACCACAGCACTCTACCAAAGGTGACAAAGTAAAACTCTGTCTCCAAAAAAAAAAAAGAAACAGCGAACTATCTGTGACTAAGCACGAGGTAACAGTGATCCCCTTAGAACCAAGTTTAACATTCTGGCAAGAGAGCAAAAAAACATATTCATCATATCGTTATGCTCACTGTTAGTAAGGGACAGTATAAACTGTGGGCAAAAGCATGAAACTTTTTTGAAAAATGTAATGATTTCTTGAATTTTTTTTTTAAGTTTTTTTTTTTTTTTGAGACAGAGCCTCAAGCTGTCACCCTGGATAGAGTGCTGTGGCATCACAGCTCACAGCAACCTCCAATTCCTGGGCTCAAGCCAGTCTCTTGCCTCCGCCTCCCAAGTAGCTGGGACTATAGGCACCCACCACAACGTCCGGCCATTTTTTGATTGCAGC
>CAUYRH010061438.1:0-11047 GCA_963574655.1 Perodicticus potto | reverse complement strand
GGGATATCTCAATGTAGTTTTGATTTGCAATTCTCTGATGATTAAGGATAGTGAACATTTTTTCATGGTCTGAAGGCCGTGTGCCTGTCTCCTTTCGAGAAGTTTCTCTTCAAATCCTTTGGCCATCCTGACATGGGATCACTTGTTATTTTCATGCTAATACATTTGAGTTCTCTGTGGATTCTCATTATTAAACCTTTGTTGGAGGCATACCCTGAAAATATTTTCTCCTATTCTGAGGGCTTGCTATACTTACTATATTCTTGGCCATACAGAGGCTTTTTAGTTTGGTCAGGTCCTGGTAGTGTATCTTTGATACTGCTTCAATTGCCTGGGGAGTCCTCCTCATAAAATATTCACCCAAGCTGATTCCTTCAAGAGTTTTTCCTGCGCTTTCTTCTAGAATTTTTATAGTTTCATGTCTCAAGTTTAAATCTTTAATCCAGTGTGAGTCTATCTTCAGTAGTGGTACAAGGTGTGGGTTCAATGTCAGTCTTCTACAGGTCACCAGCCAGTTCTCCCAGCACCATTTGTTAAATAGGGAGTCTTTTCCCCACTGAATGTTCTTAATTTTCTTGTCAAAGATCAAATAGCAGTAAGTAGCTTGGTTCATCTCTTGGTTTTCTATTCTGTTCCAAACACCTACCTCTCTGTTTTTGTGCCATTACCATGCTGTTTTGATCACTATTGTTTTATAATACAGACTTAGGTCTGGTAGCATGATTCCTCCTGCTTTGTTTTTATTTGTAAGTAATGTCTTGGCTATTCAAGGCTTTTTCTGATTCCATATAAAACTGTGTATTATTTTTTCAAGATCTTTAAAATATGACAATGGAGCTTTAATAGGAATTGCATTAAAATTGTATATTGCTTTGAGTAGTATGGACATTTTAACAATGTTGATTCTTCCCAAACATGAGCATGGTATGTTTTTCCATTTGTTGACATGTTCAGTGATTTCTTTTCTTAAGAGTTTCATAGTTCTCTTTATAAAGATCTTTCACGTCCTTTCTTAGGTAGACTCCCAAATATTTCATCTTCTTTGGCACTACTGTCAAAGGAACAGAGTCTTTGACTGTTTTTTCAGCTTGGTTATTGTTGGTGTATATAAAGGCTACAGATTTATGAGTGTTGATTTTGTAGTCTGAGACACTGCTGTATTCCTTGATCACTTCCAGAAGTTTTTTGGTAGAATCCCTGGTGTTTTCCAGATATACAATCATATCATCTGCAAAGAACGAAAGTTTGATCTCTTCTGACCCTATGTGGATACCCTTGATTGCGTTTTCTTCCCTAATTTCAATGGCTCAAGAGCAATGGAAACAATGGGCAACCTTGCCTGGTTCCAGATCTAAGTGGGAATGGTTTCACTTTAACTCTATTCAATATAATATTGGCTGTGGATCTGCAGTAGATGGCCTCTATCAGTTTAAGAAATGTCCCTTCAAGGGCAATTTTCTTAAGTGTTCTGATCATGAAGGTATGCTGGATATTATCAAAAGATTTTTCTGCATCAATTGAGAGAATCATATAGTCTTTATTTTTTTAATTTATTTATATGCTGGATTACATTTATAGATTTACGTATATTAAACTAGCCTTGAGATCTAGGAAAAAGCCCACTTGGTCATGTGTATAATATTTTGATGTTGCTGGATTCTGTTTGCTGGGATCATATTGAATATTTTTGCATCAATATTCATTAGTGATATTGGTCTATAATTTTCTTTTCTTGTTGGGTTTTTTTATTGGTGTAGGTATCAAGGTGATGTTTGCTTAATAGAATGCATTGGGTAGTATTCCTTCTTTTTCTATATTTTGGAAAAGGTTGAGTAACATAGGTATGGGTTCTTCTTTAAAGGTTTGGTAGAATTCTGACATGAAGCCATCTGGTCCTGGGCTTTTCCTTTTAGGGAGATTTTGTATAGTTGATACTATTTCAGAACTTGATATAGGCCCATTCAACATTTCCACTTCCTTCTGGCTAAGTCTTGGAAGGTGGCTTGCTTCCAAGTATAGGTCGATTTCCTTCAGATTTTCATATTTCTGAGAATAAAGTTTCTTATAATATTCATCAAGGATTTTTTGAACTTCTTAGGAGTCTGTTGTTATTTTGTCTTTACCATTTCTGATTGATGAGATTAGAAATTTTATTCTTTTTTTACTGCTTAGGTTAGCCAAAGGGTTATCTATTTTATTGACCTTTTAAAAAAACCAACTTTTTGATTTATTGATCTGTTGTATAATTCTTTAATTTTCAATTTCATTTAATTCTGCTCTAATTTTGATTGTTTCTTTTCTTCTATTGGTTTTTGGATTGGGATGTTCTTCCTTTTCCATTTCTTTATGATGTTCTGATAACTTGTTAACGTCCTCTCTGTTCTCTTGAGGAAGGCGTGTAGTGCTGTAAATTTCCCTCTAAGGACTGCCTTTGCAGTATCTGAGAGGTTCTGATAATTTGTGTTTTCATTCTCATTTTGTTCCAAAAATTTGGAAATTTCCTGTTTAATCTTGTCAATGACCATCTGTCCTTCAGCATGAGGTGGTTTAGCATCCATGTTTTTATTTGAGTATGCAGATTCTCATTGTTATTGAGTTCAAATTTTATTCCATGATGGTCTGAGAAGATGCAAAGAATAATTTATATTTTTTTAAATTTGGAGAGATTAGATTTGTGACCTAAGATGTGATCGATTTTGGAGTATGATCCTTTGGCTAATGAGAAGAATATGTATTCTGTTTTGGGGGGGTGAAATGTTCTGTGAATGTGTATTAAATCCAAATGTTGCATGCTTAAGTTTAAATTCAAAATTACTTTGATTAGCTTCTTTTTTGAGGATAAGTCCAACACTGCTAAAGGTGTGTTAAAAGTAGTTGTAGTTCTACGACTACTATGGAGCTGGAGGAAATTAAGTTGCTCACGTCTGTTAGTTTATCTTATAAATTGAGGTGCATTCTGGTTGGGTGCATAAAAATTAATAATTGAAATCTCTTCATTCTGAGTTTTACCTTTAACAAATTTAAAGTGTCCATCCTTATCTTTACTTACTTTGGTTGGTTTAGAGCCTATTGCATCTGTGAATAAGATTGCAACACCTGTTTTTTTTCTGCTTTCCATTTGCCTAGAATATAGATGACCATTCCTTCACCTTAAGTCTATATTTATCTTTTAAGGTAAGATGAAATTCTTGTATGCTGCAGATATCTGGTCTAAGTTTTTGTATCCATTCAGCCAACCTGTGCCTCTTTAGAGGACAATTTAATCCATTCACATTAATTGATAATAGTGATAAGCCTTTCGAACGTCCCGTGGGTATTTTTGATCCTTTCGCCATTGTGGCGGTCGGAATTTGATCAAAAGTTTCCGAGTGAGTTTCGTTGGTAGTGCAGGATTACAATGGTCATTATGGAGGATAGGTCTGAGGATATCCTGGAGAGCTGGTTTATTTATGGCAAATTTCTTTAACATATGAATGTCATCAAAGTCTTTAATTTCTCCATCATAAATGAAACTCAATTTAGCTGGGTGCAGGATACTGGGTTGAAAGTTATTTTGTTTTAGGATATTAAAAGTCAATGACTACCCTCTTTAGCTAGAAAGGTTTCAGCAGAGAGATCTGCAGTCATTCTAATATTCTTCCCCTTGTAGGTTATAGTTTTTTTTTAAAGTCTGGCTGCTCTCAGGATTTTCTCCTTCATATTCACTTTGCTAAAGTTAATTATGATGTGCCTAGGGGGTGTCTTATTTGGGTCGCATCATGCTGGGGTTCTGAAACTATCTGTTATCTGGATTTCAGGATCTCTTGGCAGGCCAGGAAAAGTTCTCTTTCATAATCTCATGAAGAAGGGCCTCTGTGCCTTGTAAAGCTATGTCATCACCTTCAGAGACCCTATCAGTCGAATATTGGTTTTTTTTTTCAAATTATCCCAGAGCTCTCTTGAGAGAATGATCTGTTTTTGCTTTCCATTTCTCTTTCTCTTTGATCATTTGGGAACATTCAAAAGTTTTGTCTTTGATGTCAGAAATCCTTTCTTCTGCCTGTTCCATTCTGTTCCTGAAGGATTTTACTGTATTTCTCATATCATGTAGGGCTGCAACTTCTTTTCTGTGTGTCTAAATCTTTGGTGATTTTTGTCTTTGAATTCATTGAATTCTTGAGACATCTTTTGAATTAATCCTACAATTTCTACCTCCATCTTTACTTCCATTTTTTTGATCTTGTTTGCAGTCCAAATTCTAAATTTCATTTCAGACATCTCAGCTCTCTGTTTGTGGATGGGATCCTCTGGATTGGCTGGTTTGTCATTCCTTGGAGGAGTTGAACTGTTCTGTTTATTCATTTTTCCAGAGTTTCTCTGCTGATTCTGCCCCATGATTGTTTTTCAGGCTTTAGCTGAATGAGTAGGTAAGACGAAATTGGACTGGAAACTTACTGTTGTGGTTGACCAGCGCTTCACCTAGGAACTGGGACTGGTGACTGCAGCTTTTCCTCTACAATTTTGCAAAGGAACTGCACAGTACCACAGTCTGTGATTCTAGATGCCTGCTTGGTGTAGTGGGGGTAGGTGGCTCTGTCTTGTATTGAACTGATCTCTGTCTAATCCTAGTGAATCAGTAACTCTGGATGACAGTCTCAGCTTCAATGAAATACAAGTAACTAGGACATCCCTTCCATCATAGGTAGTATCTAAAAGAGAACAATCAAACCTTCCCACTACAAAAAACCTGGGTCACACCTGGGAGGGTCCTCAGATAATTCGTCCAGTTCAAGAGTTCCGACCAATCATCCCAGACAGCCTCTACTCTCTAGCTGGAGATTTCAAGAGGAGTCCAGCAACTAGATGTTAGGGGTCTATTGGCAGCTCAAGTGTGATTTGAGCACCTCTGGTGCTCCGAGGAGTCAGAAATGCCCACCCAGTAGGAGGTTTAGGGCCGGGGGGTTGATGCCTCTTACCCCACATTGGTTGTCCTTCACCACCAGATTCTGGTCACCCATCTCAGTTAGTTTCTCTGGCAGTCTCTGTTAACCCAGTCTCTATGGCCCTGTTTTGTCCAATAAGCAAATGTGCCAGCCTATGTGCCTGCCACAGTCGAAGTGAGGTTGTTGCCTCCTTCTCATGGTTACCACAGTATGCCACCATCCAGCAGGGGAAGCAGAGGTCTTACTGTCTCAGGTGATCAATGGCAGCTGAAGAAAGTTCCACCTGATCTCAGTCCAAACCTGAGGTTATAGGGACAGCAAAAGAATTTCTCCATCAGCACCTTTGTTGCCACTGTTCTGCAGTTCTGGAATACCCAGAGGGTGAGGTCTGGTTCCCTCTGGAAGGCCACAGATTGGGGAGATGACTCTCCAGAGTTAGACTTCAGCAGGATCACTGTACTAATGCTGAAGTTGGGTAGGATTTGCCTCCTCTAAGGTTTGTGCACCTCAGCAGTTTCCGAGCCTCCACCCGCATTGAAAGAACCCATGCCTCTTTCTGTTGCTGAGATACTCTTTTTTTTTGGGGG
This sequence comes from Perodicticus potto, assembly GCA_963574655.1. Classification (NCBI taxonomy): domain Eukaryota; kingdom Metazoa; phylum Chordata; class Mammalia; order Primates; family Lorisidae; genus Perodicticus; species Perodicticus potto. The sequence continues at coordinate 5,538 of CAUYRH010061438.1, read as the reverse complement.
GGGGCAGGTAAGTCACCTTTCCCTCTATGTTTTCCTATACAGTTACTGGATTCACAGGTACAGCATAGCTGTATTGCCACCGTCTATGCAATGCTCAGTCCTAGCCAAGAAATACACACAATCTGGATTCTGGAGGAGTTGGACTTCTAGACTACCAGGCTGTGGGAGGGTAGGGGAGACTGAAGGATCAAGGTGGCAAGGAAAATATTTGATCACATTTCCTGCCAGACAAGGGAATTCCTAGAGTCTCAGCTTGGGCTCTCTTGAGAAGGAGTCCTAACTCCCAGCAATTCTCTCTGGTGGTGGGAGGAAAGACAGCCTTCGTTTATTGCTCACCAGTAGAGATCACACAGTAAGCAAGCAACTCTCTTAGGGGAGGGGAGAGCCACCCAACCTTTTTCGGATGAGATCTGTACCTAAAAATACTTTCTTGGAGTAGAAGCTTGCCTCAGTACCTCCCACTCCTGCCTGAGCTATTCTCAAAAAAATGGGTTCTTTTTTCTGCCAGGTGTTGAATTCCTAAAAATAAATCCCCAGGATCTCCTGGGTGTCCAGCATGTCCAGAATGAATCCTGAAACACCACTGACCTGGCCTCCTCCCACTTTCCTTAGATAGAGGTATGCAGCTCTTTTTCATTGCACATGCCAAACAGAACCTGTACTATGTGTTTCCCTTATTGATCAGAACCGGTTTTTCTGCAAGGCAGGTCCAGGGGAGGGCAACATCATTGCTTCGAAAGGAGCACACCCCATGTTCTCTAGAAATCCTCCTCCACCTTGATCATACCTCCTACAGGGAGTTGGCTACCCCGAGCGCTTCACACAAAGTAATGAGGGACCCTGCTGGATTGGCTGCCATGAGCCTTTTTGACTCTCAACTTTGACCTTGGTTCCAGGCCCTGAGTCAGTGCTTATAGCACTTCTGGTTGTGGAGCTGATTACATCCACTTCCTCTAGCAAAGCCGTCAGGAAAGCCAGGGGGTTGAGACGCAATCCTCAGGTTCATCCATCCTGCTGCGGATGAGACAGTGCTGGCGGCCCTGGCTGCTTTACGTCGTGAAAGGCTTTCGTGTTCCCTCTTGACCCATGAGAGAATCACTGGGAGGGAGCCAAGAAGAGAAGCCAGGAGCGGGTGTGCACTTGAAATGCTCACCAAGGCCAAAAGCATGTGGCAGCACCGGTTGCAGGCCTGCAGGAGTTGGGCGGGTTCTGGCCTGGGACACCCTGTTTCCTACTGTGCCGCCAGAGGGCAAACCTGCAGGGTGAGTAGTCTGAAGCCCTCAAGTGTTCACTTAAGTGCCAAAAGGGCAGGTCTCCAGGAACCGCCCTAAGGCCCTCCAACCAATGGTGAAGCCGAGCACCAGAGGGCAGTGTATGCACAGGGTGGAAACCTGCGTTCCTCAGGTCCCCCAAACTGGGAAAGGAAGGAGAAGACGCAACTGAGGCCCGAGGCGGTCAGGGAGGGTGTGCAGACTCAAGCTTTGGCCCGAGTGTGCGATCCCGCTTTTGCAGCCGCCTTCCGCTCCTTCCAAAGTCCCACAGTCTGTGCCGTTTGACTTGCCGGGAGGGCCGCGTGGTGAGCCAGGCAGGGCCGTGTGATGCTGGGCCTCCCCAGGAAGCCTTAGACGACTTAGGTCAGGGAAACACCTCGATGGAAGGCGAGGCGCAGGGGCTGGCAGGGGAACGGGCCCAGGAGGCCAGTGGTTACAGAGTTGTGGCCTGGGAGCTTCGTGGGCAGGCTGAGGCAGCCAGCGTGTCCATGGAGCTGGCTGTGCAAGAGAGCTTCGGTGAGGCAGAGTTGAGAGCACGTGGAGTTCCCGGTGGTGGGGTGAGATCTGAGAGTGGCTGACGTTTTTCAAGATTGGGCAGATGGATGAGTTTATAGAGGGGAGGGGCAAGTGATGTCTGAGCTGATCCGGGACAATAGGCATGAAGAGGAAGATGACGGCCAGGAGAAGAAGGAGGGGAACGGGCAGGCAGTGGCGGGGTGGGGAGGGGGGGGCGCTCGGTCCCCAGGCACCAGTCTCCTCTCAGAGCTCTGCGAGAGATCCAGCAGGACTGGATCTCAGTGAGTGCCCGAGGCAGCATGGACTTGGCGCTCCTGAAGCGACTTGATAGGCATAGGATGGAGACACATCTTGAGCCCTGAACGACCATCCTCCAGAGCGTCCCTGGCTTCTGGGCCAAAGCCGTATCCTTACTGCTATTCCTTCATGAGGGGTGGCACTGGGCAAGACAAGGACAGTGGGAATAGGCTGCTCACGGGAAGGGGAAAGGACTCTGGCCAAGTCAGAAGTACAGCAGGAGACAGGTTGGTTGACACTAAGGTCCTATTCTCACTGCTACTGGCTGACAGTGTGGACAGACTTTAGCGACCCACAGGTAGTGAGTGAGCCTGTGGTGGGGATGGGGAAGAAAGATTATCCCTGTCCAGTAGGAGAGATACAAACAGAGCCCTTTTTAGGAAGCACAACTTTGAATGAACATTCTGGGGGAAGGCTTGCTATAAGTGGGAGGACTGACAAGTGACTGATAGACAGTCTGTGCCTTGTTGTAGGAGATTGTCACCTACACACAAGGCCCAACCCTGGGCCAAGGTTGTGCAAGGTGCTGTCCTCTGGAACACACTCACTTTCCCCACAGTCTCCTTTGGTTCTGGCCAGCTGTGGCTGCTGCCTCCGCTCCCCCACTTACAGCCTAGAGGCAGTGATATATTCCCTGCCTTGCAGCCAGAGAGCTTCTAGGGTACCAAGGATAGCCAGGTGGCCACTAGGGTTCAGTTTTAGTTTCACCACTGGAAATTGGACTGGGGAGGAAGCAGAGAGCACAGTAGCCAGAATGTGGGCAGAATAGGGCGCGTCCTGATAGCAGTAGTGTGGGTCCAGTAACAGCACCCCAGGGCCATCTGGGATTCCGGAGGCCTTGTTTGCAAGTTATCCCTCTGGACATCAGTGCAGTTAGGTATTTGTGGACACACACGAAAGGAAGGAGCGGCCTGAGGGTGTCTTATAAAACATAGGGTCTGAAGAAGACAGGGAACCAGATGGGTTTTGAAGCCTGGCGCATCCTTCTGTCTGACACTCCCATAAGGACAGTGTTCTCCAGACCTTCCATATGACATGGTACCCAGTTCCTCTTTCCCTGACTAGGAAAAGGTCCTTCACCTCAGGCAGAATGTGAAGCACCAACAGAAATCGACTATCGTCACAGAAGAAGATGACTTGACAGGTAGGCCAGGGAGGCCTACCAAGGGAGGCCGAGTTTGGCCTGGCATGGGTGGATGTGGTGGCTTTTGAGGGGAAGAGCTGTGAAAGAGAAGTGACCCAACCACCAGCAAGCTGCCTACCTCAGCTCAGCCTGCTCTCGTCTCCTTTCCTCTCGGTGCCATCCCCCATTGTTTCCTGGCAGATGGAGGAGGTCAGACTTACCACAGAAGGCTGTAGGTTGAAGATTTTCTTCCAGATGAAGCCCTACTTCAGGAATGAAGTGATCTCCAAGGATGATCTCCGTACTAGAGCTGGTGGGATGTGGCTGCTTGAATGATTGGGGAAGGCAGGGTTGGTGCCTAGGTCGGTCTCAATCCTCCCCAATTTCCTCTCTTCCAGGGTACAAGGTATTTGGTTCCTGTCTGATCCAGTGGTCCTGGCCTGATAAAGATGAAGCACCCTGGTTCCAGAAGGACACCAGTGTCTGAAGCTTCATCTGCTGGTGTCGACCCACAACTGTCCATGTTCTGACCAGGCTGCTGAGGTGCGAAGCCTCTGGTTGTCACCAGGAGTCCGCAGTGTGCATTTGTAGGATTCTGGGATGGTGGCTTATTTCAGTGCATGACATGCCATTCTTTTGCTTCTAGATCATCATCCAGGACCTGTGACTCAATCCCCTAGACTTACCTCCTCAGGGAGAGAGACACCATGATGGAGAAGAGAGAGCAGGACATGTGAGCAGCCCAGGAGTGGACCTGGAGTATAGTGGCTTGTCTGACATCTGGGGTATAGTGGAGTAGGTGAGTCTCTATCGAATGGGTGCAGCAGCCACCAAAGTTTATCCTGGGGTTAAAGATAAAGGCAAGTTGAGAGTCCCATGTGTCATACTAGAAGCTCAAGGCACTAAGGAGGAAGCAGCGCTGAATCAGTGTGTTTCCCTGAATGGTCATGCCTTGGGTTTCAAGCCACCCTGAGGTCTCTCCCAGCCATTCAGAGCGGGCTCCTCGCATTCCCCTGTCCAAGCCTCACAGAGCATACGTTGATTGACTAGAGAATTGCTGTGCCAATTGGTCAAACTCCCAAGGTTTCAAGCCAGGCCTCTTCCAGCTTCGTTTTCTTTCATTCATTGCACAAAGCTGCAATTGCGGTCAGTATGCTGATACGAAATGAGGGTGTCATGGAGCACAGGAGCAGGGCAATTGCAAAGGATGGGGAAATGTCAAGGGACAGTGGGCCTGCCCAGGGGAAGAATGTGGGCATCCAAATGCCAGGGTTGGCAAGTGATTTAGTGACTCACGGTATCCTCTCGATTCATTCAAATTCTCTGTCCTGTTTGGTCTGTGTGTGCATGTTCTCTAGTGACAACGTTGTGTGTATGTGGGTGGGTGCGCAGGCAGGCACGGCTGGGTGCCCACATGTGTGTGTGTGTTTGTCTGTGTGTTGCCTGTGCTTGAACCACAGCTTTCTGGATGCCGGCAAGGAAGGACTGAGAGGCCTCAGAGGATGCAGGCAACAAAGTTTCTGCATCTCCCCCAAACAGGAGATAGAATGGAGGAAGGGTGGTTAGTGTAAAACGCACAGATATGTCTTAATGTGGAGTGGCAATAAAATCTACCAAGTGTTACTCTGTCCCTGTGTACTTAGGAGGTCTACAGATGACCCAGTGAATGAATCAAAGCCCTTAGAATATTTTGATGTTTTTTTGGAAATCTGTGTATAAACCATGGGTGGACCCAAAAGTGCAGGTGCCAGGAGATGTGAGCTAAAAGGGCATGCCTCATGTGTGGACCTGAGAATCATGAAGCCAGAAGAAACATAAAACTCTAATAGACATGAACTCACTATCAAGATTTAGAGGGATGGTCCCACCTGTCGAAAGTGCCTCCTTTTGAAGGGTTTGGAGAAGGAAGTGTATATCGCCCTTATGTCGTATGTGCATGTGTTGTGCTATGCCACAGCTTTAGCAAGGAAACACCCTCACCACCACCCTCTCTGACCTCTACTGCCTAAGTGCTATTCCTCTGGACATCTGAATTGTTAGTCAAGATGATTCAGAACCAGGTTTCCCCCTACCCCTCTACCCAAAAGCTCCCATCATTTCAGGAGATAGGCAGGCAGGTCTTCCTTGGGATGAGAGGGAAGCATGCAGAAAGACCCACTGCCATTTCCAGGTGCCGGCTGGGCATATGAATGTTCCCAATGGTAGGCCCTTGTGAAGGCTGCTGTCTGGTCACCACCTTTTCACGTGGCCACCAGGGGTCAAAGCCAACTATGGTAAGCATGCCCATCTTGTATCCTACTGGGAGAAGCTGTCTCTCTGCTACTCTCTCTG
>CAUYRH010061437.1:0-25307 GCA_963574655.1 Perodicticus potto | reverse complement strand
TAAAGAAGACAGGTGCACGGCATACATACACATGAAAAAATGCTCACCATACTTAATCATCAGAGAAATGCAAATCAAAACTACTTTGAGATATCACCTAACTCCAGTAAGATTAGCCCACATAACAAAATGCCAAAACCAGAGATGTTGGTGTGGATGTGGAGAAAAGGGAACACTTCTACACTGCTGGTGGGAATGCACACTAATACGTTCCTTTTGGAAGGATGTTTAGAGAATACTTAGAGATCTAAAAATTGACCTTCCATTTGATCCTATAATTCCTTTACTAGGTATATCCCCTGAAGACCAAAAATCACATTAGAACAAAGACATCTGTACCAGAATATTCATTGCAGCCCAATTCATAATTTCTAAGTCATGGAAGAAGCCCAAGTGCCCATGGACCCACAAATGGATTAATAAATTGTGGTACATGTATACCATGGGATATTACGTAGCCTTAAAGAAAGAGGGACACTTCACCTGTTTCTTGTTTACATGGATGGAGCAGGAACATATTCTTCTTAGCAAAGTATCTCAAGAATGGAAGAAAAAGTATCCAATGTACTCAGCCCTACTATGAAGCTAATTTATAGCTTTCATATGAAGACTATTACTCAACTATAGCACAAGAATATGGCGAAAGGGGCAATGGAGGAGAGGGGAGGGATAAGGTTGTGGTGGAGGGAGGGTAATTGGTGGGGCCACACCTACAGTGCATCTTAAAAGGGTACAGGCGAACCTTACTAAATGCAGAATGCAAATTTCTTCATACAATAACTAAGAAAATGCCATGAAGGGTATGTTAATCAGTTTGATGAAAATAGTTCAGATTGTATATGAAACCAGAACATGGTACCCTTTGTTTGTACTAATGTACACAACTATGATTTAATAACAAAAATAATAAAAATAAATAAGTAAAAAAATAAATAAATATTATATGATTATTATTTCTTTCCTAACACCAGAAATTAAGCTATAAGCTACAGTGCCTGTTATCATCACTTCTACTTTTAATTCAATATTGTATTGAAAATTAAAGCCAATCTAATAAATAAGTTAAGTAAATAAAATTAAACAGATTAGAAAGTATGATGTAAAATTGTCTTTACTAACAGATGACCAGATAACATCATTGTGTACACAATATTTTTTTTTTCAGTTTTTGGCTGGGGCTGGGTTTGAACCCGCCACCTCCGGCATATGGGGCTGGCACCCTACTCCTTTGAGGCACAGGCGCCACCCCCCCTTTTTTTCTTTTCTTTTTGTCTTTTGGTGTACACAATTTTTTGTGTAGAGAAAGAATCCTGAAGAATCTATAAGCTAAAGTAATAAAGAAATTTAGAAAACTCACAGAATGCAATGTTAGCAATTATGCAACTGGAAAAAGATACTAACAGAAAATTTTAACAAATCATGTGCAATAATTTGTCTACCCAAACATTCATTCATCAGATAAAGACTCAAACCAATAAAAAAAGTATGTCTACTCATAGACTGATATATAAAAAACTCTTAAGATGTTGAATCTCCCCAAATTGACCTATAAACTTGATGTGATTAAAATACAACTCCCAGCAGACATTTTGTAGAAATTGACAGGTTTTCTCCACAATTTATATGAAATTGTGTAAGAACTATAATAACTGAAAATTTTAATAAAAAAGAAGTAAGTTGAAGGGTTTACATTATTATTTGATTTGGAGTCATATTCTAAAGTACATATCAATAATCTGTTATCAATGGGTGGTTCCTTGTTTTTGTAAAATTTTAGTAAAGCATTGCCACAGCCACTGAAGTATATCTATGGCTGTCATGGTGGTGTAATGACAGATCTAAATAATTGTTGAGAAAGACCTTATGGCTGGCAAACCTAAAATATTTACAACTAGCTTCTTTCAGGAAAGGAGCTCAATCATTGCCCTGAACACTACAATAAACTCAGGATGGTGGGATTGGCCTGAGAAACACATAGAGCAATGCAAGAGACTTTATAAACCATGGAGTACTACTCTGCCTTCTGTAATAGTCTGGATGGAACAAGAGAACATTATGAAGACAAAATATCCCAGGAATGGAAAAACAAACATCACATGTTCTCACTAATAAGTGGGAGCTAAATTATAGGTATGCATGGTCATGCAGTTGTGTAAAGGACATTGGCAACTAAAGAGGGGTTGGGAGAGGTTGAGGGATAAAACCATATCTATCAGGTACAATATGCACTACTCTGGTGACAGAAACAATAAAAACTCTGACTTCAGCATTATTTATTTTAACCCATATAATCAAAACAACTTGTACCACCTTGATGTTGTTTTTTTTTTAAAAAGATACACTGATAAAAGGAAAAAAAATAGAATCCAGACACAGAACCACCCTTATACATCTTCATTTTCAACAAAGGCACCAAAACAATGCAATGAGAAAAGATCAGTCTTTTTAAATAAATGTTGGAAAACTAGTCATTTATATAGGAAAAAAATGATGATTCCACTTCTATCCACAGAAAAAAATTAATTCAAACTGCATCACAGACCTAAACATAAAAAGAAAAACTATAACACTTCTTGTAGGAAACGTAGGATAATATCTTCACAACCTCTGGATGGTGTAAGTTTTTTCTATAGAACATAGAAAGCATTAAGTAGGTAAGAAAACATTGATAAATTGAACTCCATAATAATTTTCAAACTTCTGGTCATCAAAATGCTGCCAACCTCCCATTGTTTTTTTTTTTTTTTTTTTTTTTTTTTTACCGTTTTGGCTAGGGCTGGCGCCCTACTCCTTGAGCCACAGATGCCGCCCCAGCTAACCCCAAATTAATGGACATTATATAAAATACCTGACTTACACCTTTAAGGGATTGTCAAGGTCACGAAAGACAAGGAAATTACCATAAAATAGAGGGTTCTAAGGGAATGAGTCTAAGAGTCTAAGAAAAGTCAACGTAATTCACTGAATCCTGGACTGAATCCTGATTGAATCATGGAACAGAAAAAGACATTAGCGGAAAAACTGGGAAAATCTGAATTAAGACTGTTATTTAATAGTAAATAGTAAAGTAGGCTATTAAATAATATCATGCCAATGTTAGTTTCTTAATTTTGATAAGTGTACCCTGGTTATATTAGAAGAAGCTAAGTAAAAGGTATTTGGGAACTCTCCATACTATCTTTATAACTCTTCTGTAAATCTAAATTTATTTTGAAATAAAAGTACTGAGGGAAAATTAAAAGGTTTTATGAAAGTGAATAGGAATGTTATGGACAAGAAAAAAATATATCTGGATATAAAATATATGTGTGTGTGTATCTTGTAAGAGACTGTACCCAGAATGTGTACACCACTGCTACAACTCAATTATAAAATGACACACAACCCAATTAAATATGAGCAAAAGACTAAAACAGACACTTCCCCCAAAAGACGATATGCGAACTGGTCAATAAGCATATGACAAATTGCTTAACAGTATTACTCATCAGAGAAAAATGTAAATTAAAACTACAATGAGATGCCACTACACTCCCACTACAAAGGCTAAATTTATAAAGAACATCACCAACTTTTGTGAAGGATGCAGAGCAACCCAAATTTCCATACACTGCTGTTGGGGTTGAAAATAAAATGACTACTTTGAAGAACAGTTTGAGACTGTATGATGAAGTTGAACAGATATATACACCAAGACCTAGTAATGCCACTTCTGGGTATTTATCCAAGACAAATGCAAACACTAAATAAACAAAAAGACTTGAATGAAAATACTCAAATGCTATTTAAGTGATTAGTTAATAAGCAAATATAAAAACTTTCACGAACTCATCCTAGAAAAAGTGCTACCTGCTTTATTGCTGTACACCACTTCATCACCAGAGCCAAGGGTAGAGTACTTCAAAGGTGACCTTAGTGATTGATAATCAGCAATAAGGTATGTAGTGCTATTTCTAGGATGCATCCACAAACTTAATTGTCCAACTTCTTATATTACTAAGAGCCTATTTTGTCACTAGTATTATGCCAAGGGCCTTCTAATTATCAACCTATTTACCCCTCCAGAACACTCGATCTGCAGCTGCTGTGTATTAAGTCATTTATTCCACAAATATTTATTTAAAGCTTGGTCTTCCAAGCAACAGTTTAAGCACTGGAGACATAGAAAAATAGATATCAAGTTCCCTATTCTCTATAAACTTGGAGCTGAATACATTAATACCACCTTGACATGGGTCACAATACTATCCTTATTTTATAGATGAAGCTTGCAAGGTGGAGGATAGGAATTGAATTCAGTCTCTTTGACCCTAGATCCAGAACCTTTGACCCCTACACCACACTATCATGCCAAGAAGAATAATATATTTCCTGTCTGTCTCTGAAGACTATGTTTTAACTCTCAAGTTGTTGTCACTGTAACAAGTAGATGAGTATTAAAAAAATGCATAAGTAATTTTTCATCAAATTTATAATAAGAAAAATAAGTTGTCTGGGTTTCTAAAAGGAAAACAAGACTGTATGTGTGGTTTCTGAGAGGAAGAGACAATTAAGCAGAGATGTGAAGGATAGAGTTGGATGCATAAAACAACAGAATGAATAGAATTTTACCTGACACTGACTCAGAATAGATGAGGCCAATTTTCCCTTTGCCTTCTGATTGGTTTTACACATCACCTAGATGATCATTTTTGTTCATAACCTCAGCATCATAAAGTATTTTCCTTATATTATGAAAATAAGGCATGGAAATCTGTAAATCAATACAGTATAAGGTAAAATTAATTTGCCAGAACAACCCATTTTCCTGTAAGGTATTCTGTCTTTGTAGAGGCTTCATGCCTTTTTTGACTAGAATACAAAATTCCATTATAGATGGCTATGTGAAGAAAAGAGGCAACACTACAGAAATGGAGCACTAGATCTCTCATACTTCATTCACTTCAAATTAGTCTCAAAATAATAGGCATGAAACAGAGCATGGAAAATTCACCCTTTGATTAAAGTACCCCAGCAAAATTCTGGGGTACTATAATTCTGTACCAAAACAGAATTATATTCAAAGCCCATGCTAAATATGATTAACTGAATAAAGTTTAATGATTTCTATTTACTGCAATATCTCTTAAGGTAAAAGTAGCTTTCTACTAATATCTTTTCTAGTAATGCTATTTCTTTATAATTTGTATGTTATAGTCCAGCAAAATAAATGTGAAGACCCCTGAAAAATCATACTCAGTTTTAGTACTTAACCCATTGGGTACGTGCTGTTTCTTTCACCTGAAAAGCACTTACCCAATTTTTTGTGTAGAGGAAAGCCAGTTGATGCATTACATTCTCTGAAAAGTCTTTTCTGACATGCTCAAGGTTAATCATTGCCCTCCTGGAATAAGCACCACACCTTACTCATATTCAGGTCGAACTCTGCATTCAGAGAATAGTGTCACATACTTATTTACATGGCTATCCTTTCAACTCTCTCTCCTAAATACTCTCAATCCTCTCTTCACATCGCCTTCTCCCAAGTCGCACTCAGGATATTTAACACCCAGAAGGGTATGTAAACTGACCAATCAAAACAAACATCAGTCTTATACAACCACAACAGCTCTAGTGGGTGAATATTAATCCTTCCTTCCACATCCTACGACCACTGCTTTACGGGAAGCCATCATCAGCTCTGCTCTGCCTCTTTAAACTCCTGTCTAAAATGTCCCCACCTCTAGTGTCACCCACTTCAATTCCCTCTTCACACTATGACCTGCATAATCCTTCTATCATCTATGACCATTGCTCTGAGAGTAGAATTGAGTGTCATCTTTACAGAAAAATTCTTCTTGAATATAAATCAATCAGAAGAACAATGTTCTTCCACTACGACTTTTCAAAAACTTCTCTTTTACTACATGGTGTTTATAAATTATAATTATTTAAGCCTGGCTTTTCAACACATTTTGGAGGATGAGGAATGTGTCTTTTTATTGGCTCATCTATGATGGTAAATACCTAACATAGTATCTGGCATTTAGATTTCACTTTAAAAAATTATTATAGAAAAATACGAGGAAAAAAAATTATTTTCCATGATGATTTGCATTTCCCAAAGTTTTTGCATCTTCTAACTCTCTTATTTCATCCCTTGAAGTTACCTTCATAGTTAGAGACTCATAACCTATGATTTCTATGCTATACACGAGGCAATGGTGATCAGGTTATGGTAAAAATCTTAACACTAACAGAATTTTGACTATTTTTTGTTTACTCATACGGATAACTGACCACAGCATAGTTTCAAAGAAAAAATTTGCCTACAATAACTGAGAAAGTATCAACTTCACTTATGTACTAAATATATCACTATAGGTGTATTTCTCATGAGCAGGTTTAGTTTGTTAGCAAGGGTGATAGTACATTACTACATCAAAGAAGAAGGGAGACTAAAAACAGACCAAACCACCTACAGAATCTTACTATTTTCTTCAATAGATCACATAGGACTATTTATTTTTATATCCAGAAGTTTATCCTTAAATATCTCTTATCAGCCTATAAAATATACAATCTTAGGAAAAAATTGAAAACTACGGAGACATCCACAAAGTTTAAATGTGCATAAAGCCCTATTTCCCACTTCTACCTTACATAATCTGTTATTAAGCTAAAAATTAAGACAAAACAAGGCAAAACTTGTTCGTTACTCAAAGATGCAAAATAATAATATTCTGAAATAAAGAATACAACTAAACACTATTTTTTTTTTTTTTGAGACAGTCTCACTATGTCACCCTTGGTGTCATAGCTTACAGCAACCTCCAACTCTTAGGCTTAAGCGACTCTCTTACCTCAGCCTCCCAAGTAGCTTGGACTACAGGAGCCTGCCACAATGCCTGGCTATTTTTTGTCATCGTTGTTAAGCAGGTAGGGTTCGAACCTACCATCCCAGGTGTGTCTGGCTGGTGCCCTAACCACTGGGCATATATGTATTATATGTTCCTCGTGTTCATAAATTGATGATTGTATGAATTCACTGGGGCTACCACTAGGTAACTTACACAAAAGAGATTTATTGATGCACAGTTCTGGAAGAAAGAAGTTGAAAATCAAGGTATCCACAGATTTGGTTCCTTCTGAGGGCTGTGAGAGAAGGTTCTGGTCCAGAACTCTCTCCAGAGCTTGTAGATGGCCATATTTTCCCTGTGTCTCTTCGTATTATCTTTCTTCAATGAGTGTCTCTGTTTTCAAACTTCTCCTTTCAAGAGGACACTGGTCATACTGGATTAGGACCTACCCTCTAAACTCCACTGTAATTTGGTTAATTCCATGATGATCCTATTTCTGAATACAATCATATTCAGAAGGACTGCATATTAGGACCTCAACATGTAAATTTTGAAGCCCACAACTCAACCCACAATGGTTAATATCAAGACGAATTTCAATTTCAGAATAGAAGTTTTATAACACGATGCTTGAGTTTTAAGTAAAACTCTGTTCCTCTCTTTTCCTATAAAAAAGTATTCATAGAATTCAAATGAAACTGACCATTAATAGAAATTGCAATCCCACACACTGGAAATGATAACTACAATGAAGCTGGAGATGAGCTATAATATTACTAAAATTTAGCTTCCTCATCATTTTGTAGCTTTTTCAAAAACAAATTTATTTCAAAGTCAGGCATTTTTGGCCACATTTCATTTGAAACAAGATAGCAGATGTTTTCGCATAGTTGTACTCTTCCTATGCCAAAAATACCAGCTAAGTGTGATTTCATTCCAGAACTTCATGATCAGAGATCTAGGGAGCACAGTGATGACACATTTGTTTAAAGGGTTACAAATATGTTTGCTGATTACCCAATGAGAGGGCAGACACTCTCACCTCTAGCCAAAAGTGTCTCCCTCCCATCATTCCCAGCCCAGTTCACACACAACCCCTTTGAAATATCAACCCCTTGTTCTAAAACAGTCCCTCTACCTCTAAGTTACTCTTCCATGTATCTACCTGTTTGATTTCTGCATAGAATGCTCTGTAATTTTCTGAACTGCATGTTGACTTGATTGTTGTTTGTCTCCTCCACAAGAATAAGCAGCATAAGACAAAACATCTGGTCAGTCTTATTCATCTTTTTATCTCCTAGATATACTGTCTGCCCTAGAGCAAATGCTTAATTTGTTGAACAAATAAGTGAAAATAAGAATAAGACTTGCCTTCTTTGTTCCTGTAAAAGTACATGTATTTTTAACAGAGTCATTCTTATATGGTGTGTTGCCCCAAAGTGGTCCTCGGTATGCATTTGAAATGATGTGAAACACACACAGTGGCTCCCTGTGCCAGGAGATTCATGGCATTTTGACAGCTCTGTGGTGCTCTGAATCTGAATCTGTCTCCTGGATTCCTCAGCCAAGATTAATGTCTACACACCACTTCAAATTCCAGTCATCTCAAACTTATGCTTGAATGTTGAATCAAACCAGTCTCCATAATTTATGACATGCAAGAATTTAGGAGATTGCTTACTTTTTCTAATCTCTACTTTCTTCACATTAAATATACTTTCCTCTTAGAATTGTCAATGACTTCTGGGTAAGAAAATGTATGTGAACCCAAGGCCTTACCACAAAAAGTACTCATTAGGAGCAGTTATAACAACATTTATCCATATTTGTCAATACCATCATGCATAATAATGCACAACAATATATTTAGGTCAGTTAATGCCAACTTCTACTGAATACACTTGAAATATGGCTTAGGTAGGGAAAAGGAGCATGTTATGTAAGACAGACTCAGTTTCTAAAGTTGATCTCTTCTTTGAGGGACTGAGGTGATGGCGATGTTAACCAGTTTGATTTAAGCATTCTACATTGTGTATCAAATCATCACATTGTACCCCAACAATACATACAGTTACAATTTTAATTAAAAATTAAGAAAAATTAATTAAAATATCCATTTGGACTAAATATGAATAGAAGGAGAATTAAAATTTTCTAAATATCAAAAGTTATAAAATCTAATTTGTTTTCAACAATATGAGTCTATTACTGGAAAATGTGTTCTCTTTTACCCAGGGGATGATTTTCAAAACTGATCTTTTTAATTTGGAAAATGAATGAGTATATTATTGCATGCAACTGTGGCTGTGCGAAACTCAATTTTACTAGAGATTTTCCTGTTTTTATTTTTCCTAAGTACTTTAATTAGCTAACAAGAAAAAAAAATGTTTTAGGTTCTGGTATGCTTCACATATCCCATTAATTCCACAGTAGATTTAATTTCCTTTAAACATCACTAAATTTTAATTACCATGCAAATGCATTAACTAAGCTTCTAAGAGCTGAAGGTTAGAAGCACATGTAGAAGAGCTGAAAAAGGAATTTCTCCTTTTCCTGTTAAAAACAAAAAATAATTTATGAATGGCTACTGTGTGGCTAGAATTCTTTAAGATTATTTCCAATACACTAAAAACGTAATTCTCAAAAAGCTTCACAAGATACACATTAGCATATTCATTTGAGAGGCAAGAAAGTATGTTCGGTTTCAGTCTCTGGACTACATAGGTATCCAAAACAGACATAGTAATACAGGTAGAACAAAAAGACGGGCAGCATACAATACTAGAAAGGTGTGTGAAGAAGTCAGGAGCAGGATGAACCTGGCATACAAAGGTCTGCCAGACTCCATGGCCACTTTTCTGCCCGCCACTTTCAGGAGATTTGTCAAGTGGCAGGTACTACAGAAAATTAGCATGAACTTCGGAGTATCACTCACAAATCTTTGTGTCTCTGCTAGTTGAGTCTCTGTATTTTCCTTATCTCTCACCTCTGCTTTTTTTCCATCTGCAAAATAATACCTACCAGCAAATATGAATAAAGTAGGACTTAAATAAATTAAAGACATTTCCTGTTGACTAATTTTTGTCTATTGGCCATTTATATTGGCCATCAATATTTTAGCTAATATTTTTTAAGTGTTTTAGTATGTATGTGAAATTGTGCTAAGGGATTTATATGGATTTTTTTTTATTTAATGCTCGTAATCACCCCATAAGGTAGTATTATTGTCACCCCTGCTTTGCAGATGAGGAAACCATGTGAATGAATTTGGCTTGCTCACAGTGCTGGTAAGTCGCTGTTTATGAATCATGTAAGTTGCATGTGAACTGCTACTATAACTTCTGAAAAGGACACCTGATTTCCACAAAGCAACTGCAGTTTATCTCTTCTATGCCCACTTTATAGAAGAGGGAATTTAATGTGAGAAAGGCAGTGAAATTTCTACAAAGATAAATAATAAGGCATCACACAAAGTTGAACTTGTCATTTCATGACTTCAAGACCAATGCTGTCTCTAATGAGCCAGATTTTCCTAATATATGTGCTCTAGGATTTGCAAGGAAAACAGGAATCTTTTTCTGATCTTCATGAATAAGTTTTTAATGCAATCAATTTTATTATTTTAAGGGCCACTGACCAGCACATTTCACCAAGTTTTCGTATTGAGAAATTGTGAATTTATTTTGTCAAAAGCATTGTTTTGCTCAATCTATGTTCAAACAATCAAACAAAAAAAAAGTATACTTGACTGTTAACCAATATTCCAGATGATGGGAAATAAGATAGAAATGAAGCTCTGGCACAAGAAACTAAAAAATATTTGTAGCCATGACTATTCGTTCAAGTCCTTTGAATGTCTCTACTTTTGTTTCCAGCAACAATCCATCATACATTACTCAAAAGAATTAGTAAACATCTCCCTTCTTTCATGTCTTCAAGGTTGAGCAAATTTGTCTGACAGGCTTCTGTGCCCAGCTCTGCTCTTTGACTGTATTTTGATGGCTCGGGGAGTTCCCATGGAATGAATACATGAATACAGGACAAAGAGTGTCATGATGAAGAATATTATGTGAAATATTCACTAGGTGTATGGAACCCAAGTCTTTCACAAAGACAGCATTGATTAAGGTAAAATAGGGGTAAGATGAATAATACCAGTTAGATGTGATTGTTACTATGGTCTGTTTGGAGAAATAAAAACTTCCCTTTTATATTTCTCCAGGGATTTATATTAGGGACCCTGAAAAAAGATCTCACATCATTCTAAGAGAAATGAAATGGTAATACATGCCAAAGGCAACATGAAACACTCTTGATCTGACAGGATATACTGGCTTCTTAGGATTGGGGTGAACTCAGATTTGAGTTTTCCTATCAAAATAAATTTGAACAGCAAATAAAAAGTGAAGTCCTTTCTCAAAGAATGTGAGTTAGATTTATAAGGGTTAACTTCATCTTGGCTTATAAATAATGATAAACACTTATTAAATATTTTTTATTAAATCATAGCTGTGTACATTAGTGCAATCAAGGGGTACAATGTGCTGGTTTCATATACAATCTGAGATATTTTCATCAAACTGATTAACATAACCTTCAGGTCATTTTCTTAGTTATTGTATGAAGACATTTGTATTCTGCATTTAGTAAGTTTCACCTGTACCCTTCTAAGATGCATCGTAAGTGTGGCCCCACCAATTACCCTCCCTCCACCCCAAACTCGCCTCTCCCCTCCCTTTCCCCTTTCCTCACATTCTTGTGCTAAACTTGGGTTATACCCTTCATATGAAAGGTATAAATTAGCTTCATAGTAGGGCTGAGTACATTGGATACTTTTTCTTCCATTCTTGAGATACTCTGCTAAGAAGAATATGTTCCAGCTCCATCCATGTAAACATGAAAGAGGTAAAGTCTCCCTCTTTCTTTAAGGCTGCATAGTATTCCATGGTATACATGTACCACAATAGCCCTGGTTAGAGTGCCATGGCGTGACAGCTCACAGCAACCTCCAACTCCTGGGCCTAAGCGATTCTCTTGCCTCAGCCTCCGGAGTAGCTGGGACTACAGGCGCCCACCACAATGCCCGGCTATTTTTTGTTTGTCGTTGTCATTGTTTGGCAGGCCCAGGCCAGATTCGAACCTGCCGACTCTGGTGTATGTGGCTGGCACCTTAGCCACTTGAGCTACAAGTGCCACCCTCTAAGACATCTTTGAAAAGAATGCATAGTCTACCATGAGACAAACAAGGACAGAACCAAACATTACAGTGTCCCATGTGTGCTGGGGGTGCAGCTGGAGTTTAGAAAAGGCTTCACAGGACAATCCAGCCCCAACTGATGCTGCATGCCCAGGATCTGAGGACAAGGTTAGACAAAGGGCGATGCTTGGACATGGTGAGTCAGGTGTCAGGATGCACAGGCAAAGCACAGATTTCATGGCTATGCAGACTTGGCTTTGAGTCTCAATTCCATTACTGCTAACTCATTTCCCTGGGAAAGTAACATAAAGTCTCAGAGCCTCACTTTCCTCATCCGTAAACTAGCACAGCCCCAATGTTCTGAGTGCGTATTGAAAGCTGACACGAGGCATGTGGTGAAAGCATCTAGCACCGCCTTCCGCAGATACGGTACAGTGTCCTCTCTGCTCCTTTCCCTACATGAATCCACACGGCAGATGAAATGGCTCACAACCGTGTGTCGAAGCAACCAAGATGCGTTACCAATCTCCCTCAAGTCATGTCAAGGAGCCAGCACAGAAATAACAGCTAAGTAAGCGACTCTGACATTCTGTAACTTCCCTGGCATGAGGTAGGAGTAAGTGCGGGGGTAGGATTTGTCTCTGTTTTCCCAGTACCATAGAGGGACAAAAGATACCGCAAAAACCGTAAGGATGGCTAGGACGGAGGAGGCCTCCAGACATCTAAATATTTAGGTATCTGTTTCTGTCAGAAGTGCTGTGAGGAGGTGACACTTCAGGAGATCAGCCATACTTTGGTAACAGTTGCCCTGGCAATGTAGATTATTCAGTTACACCCAAGGAGAGACGTTAAAGGAATTCTACCTGCTATGTCTGCTAGGCAGGGGGTTGCTGGTGTCCCAAAGAGGAAGATGCCTGCAGAGTAGAAAATAGGCCTTCCTTTAGATCTTTCACCGGCTTTGTTCTGATTCTTCCTTGACCACACAATGACTCTCACAACCAATTTCATTTGCACAGCATGCCAAGCAGAGCAAAGCAAGCCAGTTAAGGAAAAGCTCTTTCTCACAGACACATACAAAAGTAGCATTGAATTTATCGGGGCCTGTCTTCCATACATCTGACAAAGGCAAGCCAGTTTCTTCCCCATCCCACCTCTAAAACCCTGATTTGCTATTTTAAAAAGGGGGTGGGAAGTTCCAAGCCTAAAATGATGAAGACCAGCTGCAAAATGTGCTGACCACATGCTAAAGTGAAGCCCTGTCACAGAACTGGCAGACAATTCCAAATCGCCATAGGCAACACCTATGGAACTAGTAAAATCTTACTAAATTCTCCCTGCCCATAGAAGGACAGCTTCATCTGTTCTGGCTTTCACCTCCTTTTGTTGTTTTGGAATACATCATTTGTAGAGTGTAACTTCTTAAGAACAGGTGGACAGCCCCTCTTCTAATTTAATATCCTGTCACTTAGATTCATCAGACATCTATTAAGCAAAAACCATGGGCACAGACAGCCCTGAGTAAGACCCAAGAAGTATAAAAGAAGATTAAGATAAAAATCATTGACTAGCATAACACAACTTTACTTAGTGCTAAGCTCCCCGAGTTCTCTTCGGACTGTGTCCAGCTAACAGCAGCATCACGGAAACTTGGGCAGTTTATAGAAGAGGGCAGTGAAATATGACCAGGAACTAGACACAAGAGATACAGGGTCACAGGTGCTCCCAAAATTATATGCGAGCAAATTCTCATAATCTATTTGGGGAAGGAGGGGTGTTATAGGTTTTATTCAGAAGAGAGGGAAAACCCAGGCAACCCCTAAGCCTTCTTTTTCTGTTAGATATATTTATTGATCTATTGACAAAAGAAACAGACCAGAGAGGTTGAGTTGTAAAAGGTATAGAGTTCTGAGTTAAAATCACACAAATGGAGGTTCTAACTGAGTATCAGGCACTACGCAGCCAGGACCTCAATTTCCTCTAATCACCGTGTCCCACTGTACACCGCCATTCTCTCCTTCGCACCTAGTCATGGGTTAAAAAGTAATCACGGATCTCCAATTACAGGACAGTATGAAAACATATTTTCATCCAAATAGTGCTGGGACACTGGATAACCATTTGGGGAAAGGTCAAATTCATCACGTCATAAACAAGAATAAACTGCAAATGAATCAGAGATCTGAATTTGAAAAGTAACGCTATACACATGCTGGAAGATAACACGAATAAACACAGGTGTTAAGAAATGCTTTTTCACTATGAGCAAAGTCCAAAAGCAACAACAGAAGTTATTCTTAAATTTGGCTAAATAAATATAAAAACATTATATGATAAAAAAGGAGAAAAACTGTAGTCAAAGTCAAAAAACAAATAACAAATTGGGCAAAATATTTATAATATGTTTCATAGATTAACCGCTAATGGACTTAGTGTCCAAAGACTTTTTTAATTAAGAAAAAAAGAACCGAAATCCAACAGGAAGAAACGGGCAAAAAACATGAACAGACAATTCACAAAAAACGCAACACATAAAATTAATAAACATGGACTTTAAACAGATTAAAAGATGTCGAACTTAATTCATAATAATGTTCATGCAAATACTATACTGAGATACCATTTCTCACCCTTCATAACCTTGACAGACACTCTGGGACTGAGAGATGGTGGGACATTTGCATGGAGAAAAATTTGGCAGCAAAAAACCCTAACAAAATATTTGTTCTTGGCCCAACATTCCCACTTCTAGAATTATATCCTGAATGTATACCTCTAATGATATAAAAATACATACACATAATATTACTCATGGCAAGAAACCCTATTGTCCAAGCATAGGAGATTGGTTGAGAGAAGGGAAAGAGGGAAGGGAGGAAAGGATAGAGGAAAAAAAGGAGGGAAGGAGAAAAGAAGATCAGGTGGGAGAGTAGTGGAGAAAGAAAAAGAAAGAAAAAAAATTTTTTTTTGGCTGGGGCTGGGTTTGAACCCATCACCTCCGGCATATGGGGCCGGCGCCCTACTACTTTGAGCCACAGGCACCGCCCAAGAAAAAAAATATTTTTTAAGTAAAGCACAAGCCGGGCACAGTGGCTCACACCTGTAATCTCAGCACGCTGGGAGGTTGAGGCAGGTGGATCTCCTGAGCTTAGGCATTTGGGAACAGAATGAGCGAGCAGGAGCCCCTGTCTCTACTAAAAATATCTGAGAAACTAACAGGGCATAATGGCAGGCACCTGTGGTCCCAGCTACTTGGGCAGAGGTAGGAGGATCGCTTAAGCCCAAGATTTCAAGGTTGCTATGAGTTACGATGCTAGGACTCTACCCAGAGAGACATAGTCAGACTATGTCTTATTAAAAAATTAATAAGTAAAAAATAATGATAATAAGTAAAGCGCAAAACAACACAGTGGGGTTGGTTACCAAAAAGATAAACAGGGAATAACAGCCTGGAAGAAATACTGAAGAGAGCAGCACTCCTTTGAGTATATAGGATTCTGAAAGCATATTAATATTCTACATATTCAAAAATAAAATTACACCAACCAGGATAGGAAGAAGGGAGACTGAAGCAAATGAGCCCAATCTTATATTTCAAATAAACAACATAATGATATTGAGAGATAGTGGAAAGAGATAAAAAGCAAAAAGCTAATCCAGGTAATTCCTGAAATGTGTTTCACGATATAACCCCAGTGTTAAGCAGGGTTAGAGTTGAGGGAGCAGCACCATGAAAAACATCTTGAACTCTTTTTTTGTTTCTTGAACTCTTAGGTTTGTTTTGTGAACTAAATACTATGTGGACAAATAATTACTATTATTCGTATCTACACATATGTATGTACACCCATATACTTACGATATGTGTACATGTAGGGATGTTATATACAAAGGGTGCAAAAAAATGCGCACATATTTTAAGAAAGAGAAAAATTATATTAAATTTGTAATAATACTCTAGTCACAGTTACACTTCTGAAATTGCAAAAGGTCCTTAATGTGACCTGTATTCATCATTTGTTACCAGTATATATTGAGTATTACAATTGTAATGCAGTTTTTTTCTTGGTTAAAATGTTTACATGTTTGTTTGGCACCCTGTGGGTATGTGTACCCTGATACATAAAATATATATATTTTATATGTAAAACTTCCTGATTCTGGCCATTGAGAGGGCCTGGCAGTGAAGATACCACAGCAGCAATAAGCATCCCTAACACTCAGAAACTGGTCTCTAAACCATTCTACCCTAAGAAAGAATGAGGACATAGTGAAGAAACGGTGGGTTTTAGGGCTAGGACAGAGAGAATACAAAATGAAATTAGAACATCTTTTTATTTCAACAGATATTCCAGCAAATATTAACATGCTTCCCAAATCCAATAATAATAATAACGTAATTATTAATTATTAACTTAATAATAAGTTAAAGGGAAAAAAATAACCATTAAGAAAAAGGAGGGGAAAAACATACTCATTGAGAATTAGCTCTATTTTCTAAAAGGATTTGAAAATAATCAATAAATTAAGCCAAATCTATTTCATTCTGTGTAATATTTGTGTATATAAATGCATATAAAAAGTAAGTGCTAACAAAAAATGATGGTGGGGCATGTCCCAAGGACACATGAGCCAGCTTGAAGGGACTCCCGCTAGCTAAATCTGGGATAATTTGAGGACCAAAATAATTATATAGCAGGAATAAATGATGAGAGTCTAAAACAGAGATCTGGAAGTCTATAACCTAAATTAGAAGGAGAAAGGAAGAGAGAGTTAGGGAAGAAGGGGAGAGAAAGGAGGGACTCCCCCAGAGTGGAGCAGAATGCTGAACGATCAATGCAAAGGAGATGATAAAGAGGCAAAATCCTAAATTTGCCACCATCATTCTAAAGACTCATTCAGGCATGAATTCAGAGGGATATTTTCATGAGGAGCAAAAGTAAAGCATCTTTCCGTGGATTACCGAACATAAAGAAAAAAAAAACTCTACAGCAGAGAAACAGGACAACACTTGGACCAAGTAATCGAATTACTGTCACTAGTGAGAGGCAGATGGACATCGTGAGCCTCCAGAGGACACACACCAGCTGTGCAATATAATAGGGCGTGCCTAACGGAATCTTTACATGAAGAAACAATCAGGTAATCCAAAATTAGAAATTTCTATTTTAAAAGGGGGAGGGGCAATGTACTCTACAAAAGTATCACTGCCATAAAATGTAAAGAAAGGCTGTGGAGGGCGGCACCTGTGGCTCATCAAGTAGGGCGCTGGCCCCGTATACCGAAGGTGGCGGGTTCAAACCTGGCCTCAGCCGAACTGCAAAACAGAAGAATAGCCGGGCGTTGTGGCGGGCGCCTGTAGTCCCAGCTACTCGGGAGGCTGAGGCAAGAGGATCACCTAAGCCCAGGAGGTGGAGGTTGCTGTGAGCTGTGTGACGGCACAGCCCTGTACCCTGGGCGATAAAGTGAGACTCTGTCTCTACAAAAAAAAAAAAAAAGAAAGGCTGTGGAAATGTTCCAGGAGACTAAAGAGACATATGACAACTAAATGTCCTACCTGATCCTAGGCTGGACTGCACTGAAGGGGGAGATGCTATCAAAGACAGACCTGGGCCACGTAACAGAGGAGAAGTACAGGCTGGAGATTAAAGTAAGGAAGAATCAGTGTTAAAGGTAAAGTTGAGAACCATATGTGAAAATGAGAAGAGGAGATTATTCTTATTCTCAGGAAATATGCACTGTATTAAGGGGTAGGGAGCCATAATGTGTGCAACTCTCCAATACTTCAGAAAAACATTAAACAGTAATATATATGTGTGTGTGTGTGTGTGTGTGTGTATGTATACATACATAGACAGGAGACAAAGGGGAAAGATGATAAAGCTAGTAAGATACAATATTGACAATGAATGAATCTGAATAAAAATATATGGGTATTACGTGGACTATGCTTACTTTGCAACTGTTTTATAAATTTGAAATCATTTACAAGAATAAGCTAAAGAAAAAAAATAGCCATTAAGAAAGAGGAAGGGAAAAAATTGTAACTGAGAGTTAGCTGTATTTATAATAAGATTTGAAAATAATAAATTAAGCCCAAGCTATTTCATTCCATGTAACATTTACATGTATAAATGCATATAAAATATACATATTTCAGAGCTACACACAAAAAATTATTTATTTGAATTTCTTAATATAGAAAAGGATCCTATAATCTCTTCTAAAACCCTTGGGGGCAGACGACACCTCCCAAGACCACAGTGGCTACATAACTAGAGGTACAATTACAACATTTGTAGGTCAATTCAAGCTTCTGAAATTCCAGTTCACTATGGTTGCAACCTGAGTACTATTTCCCTTCTAGGAAGAACAAGTTTAGAGCTGGAAGATGAGCTATATCCAACAACATAATAGCTAGCATCAATTTTTAAAAATCTATTAGCAACGGCCTTTGGGGTTAAAGATTACCAAATGGATCGGGGGTTGGGGAAGAGAGATTTCTTCCTTATCAAAATACGGATTAGGTCACTATGCTCCTCAACATCCCAGTAGAAGGAAGAATTAATGAGTCAGGCCTTGAAGTCTCCTTGTTGGATAAGTTTGGAGAGGAAAAAAAAAAAGGATATGAAGGTTAGACATTATGAGGTCAAGAAACATCAACCTAATGGAACTTGATGTTTAAACGGAAACAGGTAAAATATCTGGGAAGGCAGCAAAACCCTCAGCCCTCTGATTCCAAAACAGTTTCTGCTCACTGAATATATATATATATATAATTAAAAGTTATACAGCAGCTGAATACCAGATATTATTCCCTTCCAAAAAGCATTAAAATATAAAGGTCAGTTATCTTAAATGGTATTTTACTGCACATACTTTTAAAAGAACTTGAACAATTAAAGCAATGAAATATATTCCTTGCTGTCATTTTTAAACTTTCTTAGAAGCATAAAAAGAAAGCACACGCCAATGTAAAAAATGTTAACCCTTTTCTTTCTTTGCCCAGCATTTATTTTATCTTATGCCTTTTTAAGGGTTCCCATTGCGTTCATGTTATTTGAGTGAATTTCTTGAACATCCAATAATGTTCAGCTGGATGGTGGTGAGGTGACAGTCCAGATGTGCAGCCCACCTGGAAAGATGTCAACCAAGACACTATCAAAAATACATATCCAGAATCAAGAATAGATCACGGGCGCTAAACCATGGGGAGCTTCAAAATAAAACTGAAACCCAGGTCCTACCCACAGACATTGTGATTTAGATGAGCATTTTAGGAGCCAAGCAGATTTTTTTAATTCCTCTGAAGATTATGACATATGGTCAAGTTTGCAAACCATCAGACTAGAAGATTTTTAAACCCTTTTCAATCCCTTGGAAAAGCTTCTAACTCACTGCCTCTTGACCTTGTCCTTTGATTAACACTGATGCCATCATTTTATTTCTCTCCCTTACTCAATTTCTACAAAAGCAAAATGGCTGCAAACTATGTGACCTAATCATATATATCCTCATATTAATCTGAAACATAAAAAAAAATGTAAAATGGGAAAAATAACAAATCAATTTCACCAATCTATAAAAAAATTAATAAGTTTTATAGTACTTTGCATATGTGCATGTTAGTTTTATCAACTTCCTTAAACAGTGTATAAAACTATTACTTAACTTTCCAAAGGTACTGCTGTCCTATAAACTAGTCTATAAACAGATTAAGGCCCTAAAAATAGTCTCGACCTTTTTTTCCCAAAGTACCTGACAACTGGCACTTGGGTGTGGGTTGTGCTGCTCACAGATCCACAGATCCCAGGGTAAGGAGAGTTTCCCAAAAGTTGTCTGGACAGCACCCTGCCTTCATACGGAAAAAATCTCATTACCCCATTTCACAGATGGGTCAAGTGAGGATCAGAAGACTCAAGTGATTTGAGTTTAGTATTTTAGGTCTCCACACTCATGTGGCAAGCCTTTATGTAGAGGGTGAATTGAGTTTCTTTCCAGTTCAACTGGGTCTTCAGACAACTCAAGTCCTCTCTGCAGATCTTTGTTCACCAATCTAACAAAGGAGGCTGTGGTCTAAGGCCACAGAATGAAAGAAAAGCCTCAGATGTCAATAAATTATTAAGTCACTTAATGGATTAGTAACTTTGAGTGAGCTATGTGGTGCAACTAAGCCTTCATTTTCCTATCCACAAAGAATAATTTTGTGAGGAATTAAAGAATTCAGTTGATTCTTTTAAGTAAGTATCCGAGTCCTATTTTGTATCTTGCCAACATCAGGTACTGGGAAAAACAGGGTACATCTGAGGCCTCTGCCCTCTGAGGGGACTTTCAGGATTTTATCCTTTTCCAGGGAAAAATTTGTTCCTCAGTAGCAAATGTAGGAATTGGAAAGAATATTTAAGATCACATGCCCTATTTACACTACTTAAATCAGGAAGACGTGGAAAGTCAGCAGAGATTTCAGATAAGAGAAATGAAATAAAATTGGTATATCATTTATGGAGAGGAAAGAATTCCCTATAATTAAATATAAAAACACTGACCTTAGAATGTAAGAAGGGGCAGAAGATGTTAACCACAAAAAAATGTAAAATAAATTGCAGGGTGTCTGCTTCCTAAAGGTTCCTAAAGTTATTGAGGCCAATAATTACAGGGGTTTACAGAATATCATTCCACTTACAGGACAGAAAAATGAAATAGACCGCTAGATACATCTCTGTCTGTTCCTTAAATACTCAGGTACCATGGATTTCACGTTAATGAAAAGAAAAGTTATAGAAAGCGTCTTGTACGGTAACCTCATTTTTAGATAAAGGAACAGAGTTGTTTTTTTTTTTTTTTTGAAGTATCTAAGATAGCAAAACAAATAAGCAGCAGATAGGATATCTAAGAAATATTATTAGTCATTTCTCCATGAGAAAATCTCCATATCATTTCACATCATTTTATGGTATCAGCCAAGAAATAAAGTTAAAAACTTTGAAAGTGTAGTTCAACAATCAATCAAGAACTAAAATATTTTCATTTTCCTAACAAAACAAGAAGAATTTGTGGACCAAAAAAATAAAAGCAGTAGCAGGATATATTTCTCATTATTTGATTTTTTTATTTTTATTTTTTTAGGGAAGGCATACCCAAATGCACTAAAAAGAAAAAATGTGGGCGTAAAAGAAGTAAGCATGCTTTGCTATTTTATTATGTTTACTTTGTGGTCTTTATCACATGGGTGGCATTGTTACACAAGCTGGCTTCTACGAGGGGATGGAAAGGCAGTGGGAGAGCAAAGGGGGTGGATTGAAATTGAGGTCAGCAAACATTTACTGAGCACTTTCTCTGTGAATGGCTCTGGGCCAAGGCCCGTGGGGAACAGAACCATAAAACAGCATCCCTGCCCACAAACTGTTTAAAGTCAGATGAGGTAGAATCATGCTACCAATTTACCCTAATGTGAGCCTTGAATGATGACTGGAAAGAAGGCAGACATCACTAGCAACAGGCCAAGGATCAGAGACCAAGTTGTCACTGCTGCAGCCAGCCAAGGAAGCCTAGATGCAAGAAGGAACAGTCCCCTACTCCATGACGCTCAGCCGCAGACCCTCAAGGCTCTGTGACTATCATCAGCCCAGTTCTTCAAAGACATTGAACATGACCAAGCTAAACAAGACATCTGACTTGCTTTCCCTCTCCAGATTCACGCCCACTGCTTTTCAACAGTTCAACAGGAATCGATCCCATCCTGCACTCAAAGCCCTGGGGTGGGGGGATGTTCTGAGGAGGTCAGAAACTCATTAGACACGGTCTATACCCTCAAGGAACTCACATCACCATTCACTCATTCTGCTGACATTTATTAAAAACCTATCATGTGCCAGGTGCAAATGTACATGTCCCCGGCTTCAGAAATGAGCGGGACAGGTGTTTTAAGAGTAGTTTACTCAGAGGAGGGAGGGTGGATTATCAGAGACGACATAGAAGCAGCACCTCTACAACAAATCATTACAATTCTGACTAAAGGGAGAACGAAGCAAGGGCTTAATAGAGACAAGTGGACATACAGTGAGAGAGTCCCCGGGGAAGACGCTGAGCAAAGTGTTGGCCTTGGGTGTCTTCCAATTGCTTTGATGAACCACAGATGAACAAGTGAATCAGACCAGAAAGAAATTTTAAACGTAGGTGTTCCAAGGTCTAACATGGAATGAGCAGAAGTAGAACTAGAACCTAGAACTCAACCAGAGCCCTAGACAAGTGACTGTCCCTAGACCCCCCTCTGCTCTTCCAGGTCTGGGAATGGGCTTACAGCCCCCAGCCGTGACATTGACTAGAAACAATTCAGCAAGAGGCTCAGACAGTGTTACAGAAGATCCCCACCTCCACAGTGAGTTCCTTTGTACTGCTGCCTTGAGGAGCCATGTTTGCTTTTAATCATGACCACATTATAAGCTATTCTCAGCCTTCCTACAGGTGAACCTGATCTGAACTGAATATTCTAGTTAGAATGAAAATTCTACTTAGTGTCCTCTTTCCACAGTGAAGAAACTGAGGCCTACAGAGACTAAGTCACCCTGTACTGTCACACCACAGGTAACACAGCCTCTGAGCAAAGGATCTATGCAGCTAGCTTGGTGGCCTGTGGCCTCATTCCCACAGCCCACATTTTTGCAGACTCAAGAGCAATAAACTCAGGATGCCAAGGATCATGCCAAAAGGGTAACATTAATTAACCGTGTATTGTAGAAACAGATCGTAAGAAATTAAGACATGAAGAGAGAAAAGGAAACCAATTCACAAGTCTTCATGCAAGCTCCTCTGAGACTCTTCCCAGATCCTGCTTTCTGCAACACCACCCCAAGTCCCTGGAGGTTTGCTCTCTAATTAAATTGCCCCAAATCACAGTCGTTTTCCTATCAGTACCCAACAGCAAAGGTGGGAGAAAAGCACAGATTTCTTGTGAATCGTTAAGATTTCCTTTATGAGTCATGGGAATCTAAAATAACTTAGGGGGTGCGGGGAGACTTTAGGAAGAGACACAGTTTTAAATCAGTTCTCACTAATTTGTCCCACAGTGTGGCATAACTCCTGAACACAGAAAAGATTAAATTTCTAGAGCTGATGCAAAAATGGACGTTTCTGTTAGTTTGTGTGTGTCACCGTGGCATTTCTTAGTATTTTTCTTACTGACATTTTTTTGTTGTTGTTGTTGTATTAACTATAGTTTGATCAGTGTAGGAGCTATTTTGAATCTATGGGACTTTCCTAACCAGATTGTTTTGGCATTTTAAAGTTACTCACATCGGGGGCCTAAACAATATGGCAAGTATCTTTTTATCCCCCTCTATCCTTTATATTCAATTTCTAAACAAAGGCGCCATCTGTTCTTTCTCTAAAAACATCAGCCCTTATTTTCCTTTTTTCATTAATAATAATGCCTCAACCTTATATCTTTCTCCAAGTTGCTTATTAAAGCATTTTTTAGACATTGCCTCATTCATCTTCAACAACATTCACTATAAACTATGGAAAACAGTTGCCAATTTCTAGTTAGATATGTGAATATTGAATGTGTAGTGAACTTTATATGAATGATGGCATGCTAGCATCAGAAGGGACCTTGACCCTGATCTAGCCCAGTTCTGACTCCCCCAAATGTAAAATGAAGACCCAGAAAAGAGAAGTGACTGCATGGTCTATTTGTGTTCTTAGCTCTCTAACCCTTATTAGGAGCAGTGAGGGTCAGAACCAGGTCTTGGCTGGGCATGATGGCTCATGCCTATAATCCCAGCACTTAGGCAGGCTACAGCCGGAGGACCACTACAGGCCAGGAG
This sequence comes from Perodicticus potto, assembly GCA_963574655.1. Lineage (NCBI taxonomy): Eukaryota > Metazoa > Chordata > Mammalia > Primates > Lorisidae > Perodicticus > Perodicticus potto. Next base: position 1,449 of record CAUYRH010061437.1, on the reverse strand, counting down.
CCCAAGACCAGCCTAGGTGATATAATAAAACCCCAACTTTCAAAAAAAATGAAAAAAGAGCATGGTGGTACATGCCTATAGTCTCAGCTTTTCAGGAGGCTAAGGGGGGAGGATTACTTGAGTCAAGAAGTTTGAGGTTTACAGTAAGCTATGACTGTGCTACTGCATGCCAGGCCTCAAAAAAAAAAAAAAAAGTGTCTTATACATTTCGTGTCTCCAGTATTCGATATGCAAAAGTAATTTGCCAAATGAATAAAAATGCTTGCAAATAGTTCACAGGTGGCCGTGGCAGAACTGGGGTCAGGGCTCAGCTCTCCTGCCCTTTTATTCAGTATGTGTTCAGTTTTGTTTAGTTCTCTTTTTCTATTATACCATACAGAATGCAAGAAGAATGAAATAAAGACACCACCAAAAAAGGAATTGGGCATGAAGAGGATAAGAAGCAGGCCTGTGCCTACAAGTTAGGCATTTGTTGAACAAATCCAGTAGAAAGCACCAAGGTTAGCCATTGGCCAGCAGCTGTGCACAAACCCATGTTAAGGTTGACATGTCCTCCATATATTTAGGGATTTGGTGGGTTCCTTAAACATTATCCAATCGGAAACAATGATCTGTCTTAATTCTAAGGGCTGTATGTCTCCTTAACATCCAATACCACTAAAAAAAAGAGTATCTTGTACCCTGCGACTGAACCTCATCACCCACTGTAACTCAAGAGGACGCCCAGCGTCAGAATCATGAAATCCACTAGTTCAAAGTTTTCCAATGAGCAGAGACGTCATAGGAATAAAGGCCTTTTTTCCACATGCCTGTGTGGAAACCAGCAACCTATTGGCATGTTTTTCTTGTTTTCAGAATGCCGTATTATCTACCCCTACTCTTTGAAGTTGTAGGGAAAATAAATTCTTTCTAGAAAAGCAAGTTAATGGTATTCCATCATCTGAATTGTTTCTATAGCAGTAGTTCTAACAAAGTCAATAATTCTCTAAAGATTCTGCAAAAATAGGCTGTCCATGTAGATAAGAATGCTGGAGGTCTGAGGAAAGGAGGATATCTTTTATTTTTAAGTAAAAAGAAAAGAGAAAAAAGGGAAGGATAAGAAGGAGGGAAGGGAGGGGAAAGGAGGGGAAGAGAGGGGAGGGGAGAAAAAGGAAAGGAAGGGAAGAGAAAGGCCAGAGGGATAAGGAGAACTCAAATATGTCATAAGCTCACATAAAGTGGACCAGCTGCAAGTAAGAGCAGGCAACAAATGAGTTTCAAAATACAAGCAAATCAACATAAATGAATCTTCAGACAATTCTGATGACATTTTTTCTCCCAAAGGGAAAGGTGCATGAGGAATTCAAGGAGAAGAAAAGATATGGGAAATAAGTAGGCAGCCTCTTAGATCCCTACCGCAGGGACCAACACGGACAAAGGCGGCGGCTGTCGGCGTCAGGGCCTGACCAC
>CAUYRH010061436.1:0-10520 GCA_963574655.1 Perodicticus potto | reverse complement strand
ATACATTTCAGCATTTACAGCTCCTTCATAATAAAAAAAATCAAATACAACTTAGGAATTTAATTTTATCTTACAAAAAACTATAAAATTGAATGCATGATGGCCTGGAAGAATTATGCATAAAGAAATAGCATATCAACTCAGGCTCTTACCAATGACTAAAGTCTTACACCCTATCATCGTGAATAATGGTAAATACATTTATTTTTAAAATACAGAAAAGAATACCAATTTTATCTTGTTTGAGTCATAGCTATAGAAAATTAGTGAGCTAGTTAAAAGATTATATTCAAATTTTATTTAGTATTTCAATAGGCCATCATTATTATCTACATTCAATCTGACCATTATATTTTTATCAGCAAGTTAAAGGTAATAAAATTGGAGACATTATTTTTTTAAATCCTTTGAATCTTTTTCTACATGTAATCCTAAATAAATGTAAATACATACATATGTAAATTATAAAACATGTCAATATAATTTTCATTTACTAAAATGAAATCATATTATTTGTATTATTCTGCAATTTAACTTTTTGAAGTTAATATTTTCTTAGACATCTTTCCATTTAACTGAATATAGATAAACTTTATTCTTTTTAATGGATAGAATTTTTTTTTTAATTAAATCATAGCTGCATACATTAGTGCAATCAAGGGGTACAATGTGCTGGTTTCATATACAATCTGAAATATTTTCATCAAACTGTTTAACATAGCCTTCAGGGAATTTTCTTTGTTATTGTATGAAGACATTTGTATTCTGTATTAAGTAAGTTTCGCCTGTACCCTTGGATAGAATTCTTTTCTTTGAGTTTTTTTGTTTGTTTGTTTGTTTGAGACCAAGTCTTACTATGTCACCCTCAGTAGAGTGCCACAGCATCACAGCTAACAGCAACCTCAAACTATTGCGCTTAAGCAATTTTTTTTTTTTTTTTGAGACAGAGCCTCAAGCTGTTGCCCTGGGTAGAGTGCTGGGGCATCACAGCTCACAGCAACCTCCAACTCCTGGGCTCCAGCGATTCTCCTGCCTCTGCCTCCCAAGTAGCTGAGAATACAGGCACCTGCCACAACGCCCAGCCATTTTTTGGTTGCAGCTGTCATTGTTGTTTGGCGGCCCAGGCTGGATTCGAACTCACCAGCTCAATTGTATGTGGCTGGTGCCTTAGCCTCTTGAGCCACAGGCACCAAGCCAAGCAATTCTCTTGCCTCAGCCTCCCAAGTAGCTGGGACTACAGGCACTTGCCACAATGCCTGGCTATTTTTTGTTATTGTTGTTGTAGTTGTCATTGTTGTTTAGCAGGCCTGGGCCAGGTTTAAACCCGCCAACCCTGGTATATGCAGCTGGCGCTGTAACCACTGAGCTATGGGTCCCTAGCCGAAATATTTATGATATAACAATTCATTTCACCAAACTTCAATTAAAAGACACTAAGTTGTTTCCAGTCTTCCACTAATAAAAACAATGCTTAATATTCCTAATTACCTGCATGGATATAATTGTTGGATAAACTTCTACAAATTCCAGGAACAAAGTTGCTGGATAAAAGGATATAAAAATTTTTCATCTTTATAGAAATTACCAAGTCAAGCTTCTTTTATTTTTACCACATTTTTTATTACAAATAATATGTTTACTACAGAAAAAAAGTTAAAAATGAAAGTAAAAAAAGCCATACACAATCCTATTATTCTATAACAATCACTGTTAACATTTAATATTAGAGCTACGCTTAAATATCACAAACCAAGCATGGCTCATGCCTATAACCCTAACACTCTAGCAGGCCCATAAGAGAAGATCCCTTGAGCTCTGGATTTCAAGACAAGCCTGAGTAAAAGTGAGGCTCTGTCTCACTCAAAACAGAAAAATTAGCTGGGCGGTGTGGTGGGCGCCTATAGTCCCAGGTACTTTCGAGGCTGAGGCAGGACGATCAATTGAACCCAGGAGTTTGGCTATGAGGATGCCACAGCACTCTAGCCTGGGAAACAGAGTGGGACTCTGTCTCAGAAAAAAAAAAAACAACACATACAAAAAACATGAACCCAAAGCAACACAGGGAGAGTAGAAACAGCAAACTATTTCTCAGCACACCATTTTTTTTGTAGTCTATAAAGGGAGATTACCATTCAGGTCCTACAAAGGTGGTTTCTAAAGGGAACATACTATCACAGATTCAGAATTAAACAGTGAAAAGACTGAAAAGAACCAGAAATTACTTAGCTAAGTCTTAAAATTACTTTGGCAAAGTGAAAAGGAAAAAAACCGCTCCCAGATTATGGGCATCGGGTTGCCATAGGAAACCTAATACTTAAGACAAAACATATAGATAGTCTTTGGTAGGGAAATATAAGTAACGTCTAGTTTCAAAACCTAACATAATTTATATTGATCAAAGTCAAAAACTGTCAAAACACTAACTATAAATGTTTTCATAGTGCTACCATTAAACATTAATTTGAATGTGATCTAATGTCCCCGTTTTGGTTTCTATTAGACTGCTCAGAATAATAATTTCTGATCTCTCATGGTAGAGATTTTAATGAACATTAGAAGAGCCTGGGCCTTTTCTATTTAAAACCTCATGGAAAAGGGCGGTGCTTGTGGCTCAAGGAGTAGGGCACTGGCCCCATATACCGGAGGTGGCAGGTTCAAACCTGACCCTGGCCAAAAACTGGAATAAAAAAAAAAAAAAAAAAAAAAAAAAACACTCATGGAAGTGAGTTAGTTCTAGATCAGATTACTATGCCCCAGCAGGGGTCTGCCTGCTGGAGAGCAGGAACCAAGAGCCACAGATGGGCCCACAGCAACAGCCAGGTGTGTTGCCGGAACAAAAGGGACAGTGTGGTCTGCCACCTGCTTTCCAAAGTAAGAGTCCATAAGCGGAAGGAGCACATGCTTTGCTGGTGATCCCCAGAACACTTAACTTCTTCTCGCCTCTGCTCCTCGCCTCCCAACAACTCTGTGGTCAGCCTGTGTTCTCTCATTTATTCTACACATGTTGTTTGCTTAGTACCATTAAGTAACATTTTCACGTCAACCAATAAAACACATTCTAGTGGGACATCCATGTGGTGGTCACTGGAGAGATGGGTTGGACAAGGACCAATGTATTGAAAGTGTGAGCAGAGAAGGATAATGTTGAAAAGTTGGTCAGAAAATCAGTGTAGTATCCAGCAAATGGACTATAACAAGAAGGAAAATGTCTTGGCGGTCAGAGAGTATCTGGGGCCTTCCCAGAGAAGGAAGTAGCAGCTTCTGTGAGAGCTCTGCAGGCCTCAGGACCCTGGGTATGCACCAGATCAGCAGTGAGCCAGGTCAGCAGTCACTGGTAGTTTATTTTCATTTAAAATTCAGCGAATTAGGGCTCGGCGCCTGTAGCACAGTGGTTACGACACCAACCACATACACTGAGGCTGATGGGTTCAGAACTGGCCTAGGGCCAACTAAACAACAATGACAACTGCAACAAAAAATAGCCGAGCTTTGTGGCAGGCGCCTGTAGTCCCAGCTACTTGGGAGGCTGAGGCAAGAGAATCGCTTGAGCCCAAGAATTTGAGGTTGCTGTGAGCTGTGATGCCACCGCACTCTACCTTGGGTGACATAGTGAGACTCTGTCTCAAAAAAAAAAAGATAAATAAATAAAATAAAATTCAATGAATTAGAATTAAGCAATAAATATGGAACTTGGATAGTTATGTCGCCTGTTAACTAGGATAGCATTCTCACCTGGAACTTGCTGCCGGTTTCATCAGGGTGAGAGCCTATCACTGGAGGAGTAAATAATTCATGCCTGTGAGTCCTCTAAAAACACAAAAAAGAGTCACATGAATTACCAAAACAGATGCTTAAAACCAAGATTCACTGAAACAGAACCCTGGGGAAACACTTGTCCTTAAACTAATATTGCTATTACCTAGTCCCCCAAAATTTGAAAGCCCATGTAATGTAACAACAGACAAATATTTAGGAATGTAATTTGAAAAATTAAAAACTGTTTTCTTCTCAGAAAGGTCTACTGTGTGCCTGGCAGCAGCACAGCTGGGCTGAGGCGTCACCCGCAGAGCACTGTGGCTACTGAACGAGAAGGGCCACCATACAGCAACATACTGGGGGTGGTGGACGGTGCTCCAGGCCAAAAGGGCCACAGAACAAGATCCTAGATGATAAATAAGACATGATAAGTAAAGAAAAAAGGAGGCTGAAACAAGAAATTGCAGGCAGAGGAACTGATACATGTAACAGAGTATCGAGGAAGTTATGCAAAGTTTAGTGCCACTGGGTCATGGAGAGCACCAGGTGGCATGTCAGACAGGCAGGAGGTTAGTAAGTAACTCTTATCTTTCCAAGAGTTGCTAAGGCTACTACTGGCCATCTGTGTCACCCCATAGGGTGTTTCAAAGTAAAAGCACTTTTAAAAAAGAGCTGGGCGGGGGCAGCACCTGTGGCTCAGTGAGTAGGGCGCAGGCCCCGTATACCGAGGGTGGCAGGTTCAAACCCGGCCCCAGCCAAACTGCAACAAAAAAAATAGCCAGGCACTGTGGCGAGCACCTGTAGTCCCAACTACTTGGGAGGCTTAGGCAAGAGAATCATCTAAGCCCAGGAGTTGGAGGTTGAGAATCTATCTCTAAAAATAAAATAAAATAAAATAAAATAAAAAAGAGCTGGGACAAGGAAAGAGGCAGATGCCCCATGACATTGTGTGCGCACCAGGACCCAGTCATGCTTGATGCCAACAGGCAATAATCAAAGCCAAGCTGATACATTCCTTTCGCAGTTTTAGTAAGTTCAAGTTTCTATAACCTCCAGTGAACTGCCTTGACAGACTTTGGTATGCCAAGCCAAGAAGTTAATCTTATAGACAATGGAAGATAAAAATTTTGAAATAGTAAAAATGATAAAATCAGATTCATTTTCAAGAAGATAATGACAATGAAAATATGAATGCAGCCAGGCATGGTAGCTTGTGCCTATAATCTCAGTACTTTGGAAGGCTGAGGCAAGAGGCCATGAGTTTGAAACCAGCCTAAGTAACAGAGTGAGACCACCTTAGTCCCAGTTACTTGGAAGGCTGAGGCAGGAGTATCACTGAAGCCCAGGAGTTCAAGGTTGCCATAAGCTAAAATCACACAAGGCAAGACCTTGACTCAAATAAAAACAAAAAGGAAAATATGTGGGCGGCACCTGTGGCTCAGTGGGTAGGGCGCTGGCCCCAAGGGTGGTGGGTTTGAACTCGGCCCTGGACAAACTGCAACAAAACAAGAAATTAAAAAAAAAAAAAAAGGAAAATATGAATGGATTGAAATTCAACCCTTTTATTTCACGGATGAAAAAAATGCAGCTCAGAAAGGCTAAATGGCACACCCACAATAATACAGGTCAAACAAAGCATATTACAAAAAGGTCTGGTGTCTGATTGCAGGAGCAGCACCCCGAGAAAGACAGGGCCAAGTATATTCAGCAACACCAAAGATGGGAAGTCCTCGGTGGGTTTCACGCAGGATGAGACTGCCCCTAACTAAAGATCAGGAAGGGCTCCAGCCAGCCACATACATCAGAGCTGGTGGGTTGGAATCCAGCCTGGGCCTGCCAAACAATAACAACTACAACCAAAAGATAGCCAGGCGTTAGGGTGGATGCCTACAGTCTCAGCTACTTGGGAGGGTGAAGCAATAGAATGGCTTAAGCCCGAGATTTTGAGGGTGCTAAGAGCTGTGACAACACAGGACACTACCAAGGGCGACAGCTTAACACTCTGTCTCAATGGCTCGGCGCCTGTGGCTCAGTGGGATAGGGCACCAGCCACGTACACCTGAGCTGGCGGGTTCGAATCCAGCCCGGGCCCGCCAGACAATGATGACGGTTGCAACCAAAAAAATGGCCGGGCGTTGTGGTCAGAGCCTGTAGTCCCAGCTGCTTGGGAGGCAGAGGCAGGAAACTCGCTTGAGCCCAGGAATTGGAGGTTGCTGTGAGCTGTGATGCCATAGCACTCTATCCAGGGTGACAGCTTGAGGCTCTGTCCCAAAAAAAAAAAAAAAAAATGGGCGGCGCCTGTGGCTCAGTGAGTAGGGCGCCAGCCCCATATACTCAAACCCGGCCCTAGCCAAACTGCAACAACAACAACAAAATAGCCAGGTGTTGTGGCGGGCACCTGTAGTCCCAGCTACTCAGGAGGCTAAGGCAAGAGAATCGCCTGAGCCCAAGAGCTGGAGGTTGCTGTGAGCTGTGACGCCACCGCACTCTACCAAGGGTGACTCTGTCTGAGACTCTGTCTCTTAAAAAAAAAAAAAAAAAAGAAAGGGTCCAGAAAGAAGGAGGAACCCGAGAAGGGCCTTCCAAAATTAGGAAGGTGTGGACAGCTGGGCGGGGGGGCAGGCAGCAGCAACAGTATAAACAAAGTTATGGAAGAAGTGGGAGAAACATGAACAATAATTCCTTATTTCAGTTTTGGCTCCAGCACAGAGTGTGACTAGAACAAAAGTTAAGATTAGGTCAAATATTTGTGATAGAAGATCTCAAATATTAAGGATGATCTGTATTTAATTCAATAGGCACCAAACTCTCCTGAAAGACTTCTGGGCAAAACCCACCAGGTGGTTGGAGATAGATTTCAGGAGATTAACCAGGAACACGATGTCAGGGATGGAAGCAGCAGTGGACGGGTGTCCTCGGTGCCACCTCCTCGGCCTGAGTCCAGTGCTTCTCACTGCAGACTGTCCTCTCCTCAAAGCCTTCCTCACTGGCCCCCAAATTCTATCCTGTTTCCTTTTCTTTCATTCACCTTTCTCCTGGGGTCTCACCCTTGCAGTTCCACTTCTTACTCTGTGCAGATGTCCGACATCTCTCTCTCTCTCACTACCCACCCATACGTCCGACATCTCTCTCTCTCTCACTACCCACCCATAAGTCCAACATCTCTCCCTCTCTCTCACTACCCACCCATATGTCCGACATCTCTCCCTCTCTCACTACCCACCCATACGTCCAACATCTCTCTCTCTCTCTCACTACCCACCTATATGTCCAACATCTCTCTCTCACTACCCACCCATATGTCTTTCCTTAGCTTCAGATGTACATTTCACCCGATGCTCTCCTGGTAACCTTAACTTGAATGTTTAAAATAGACATAACCTGCCATCATCTTCCACAAACATCTTTTCCCCCATTTGTTAATGTGTAATCCTTATTGTTCCACTCTGTTCTTTTAGACTCAACACCTGAATCACCTTTGCTCCTGCACTGCCTCCCTTCTCCTGCACATCCAATCAGTCTCCCCGTGCATCCCCCCTCCCCCGCCACTCCTTCACCCAGGCTATCATTTATGCCAAGGCTAAACCCACAGATGACTCCTATGAGTCTTCTCTCACAGACAGACTGAATTATGGTCCATTAAGTATTTCATTTCCAAGAAACACAGTGGGCGGCATTCGTTCTCAGCTTATTGGTGTTGCTGAAAAGGCTTCTTTTGTTAACATTCATGCAGATTTTACATTTCTGGACTTTCGTGTATCTCAAAACTTTTGTTATGACCCATGTACCAGGACAGTTTCAACCTCCAAGGGTGGCACTCCCAAGATTCAGCTTCCAACTTGCCTTTGCAAACTTATCTCATGCTGCCCGACTGCTCACCCTTTCCTGCAGAGTCCACGTTTTCCTTTTGCTGTGCCTTTGTTCACACTGTTACAATCACTTTTCCCCTGTGTCCACACGATCAAAGCAGCCTAGGCCCACATCCAATGCCACCCTTTCCTTGAAGACTTCCCTGATTTTTCCATCAAATGCATTGTTTGTATCTCTTTTATAACATGTATAAAATTCCACTTTCTATTCTATTGTGCAAATGCCTTTAATTTCATAAGCTGTGAACTGCTGGAAGGTAGTGTAACATAGTAGCTAATGGCTGCGCTCCAGCAGGAGATAGACTGGGTTCAATCCTGTCTCTACTTAACTAGAGGTGACCTTTGGGCAAGTTACTAAATTTCCCTAGGCCTCAGTTTCCTCATCTGTAAAACATGGATAATAGTAGCATTTATACATATATTAGTGCTGTGGGCATTAAATGAGGTAAATAATGCATGTCAAGTGCTGAACACAGTGCCTGGCATATCAAAATCATATATTAAACATTAGCTACTGTTTTTATTATCATCACTATTGCTAAGGAGAAAATTTTTTTCACCTTTTTCATCTCTATCCCCTATATGGTCTCAGTCACAAAGCTCCCCATAACAGTCCATTGAATGATCAACTTTAGACTACAAAGTTCCATTCTTTAAGTATCCCTGAGATTTCCCTACACCGAAAGTCTCTTTTTTACCCCAATTTCCCTGGTGTTCCCCTCCACCCCCAAGCTTACCTGGTGTAAAATGATGTATCGTTCACGAAACAGCTCTGCTTTGTCTCTTGCTGTTCCAAACACATTTGGTGCAGGGTGGTTGGTCATTAACAGACTAGAAAACAAGAATGTCTATTTTTGACTATTATAATTAACACAAAAGTGGGCAAAAAGTGAAACACAACACCATATACTTTCTGAAAGAAATATACATTTGAATTTCAATAGATGGTATACTTACGGAAGGAATTTTTTTCTTTCTGAATTGTACACAAAGCGTGGAATATCAAATGCTCCTATGATATTGAAAGCATGTTCTCTGAAAAACATCCCATAAAAACCCAGACTTGATTTACTAAAACGTAAGTCTCTAGGTGAACATAACAACTTCCATTATAATCCTTTGTCAGACATCATATACTTTTCACATTTTCTCCGGTCATGCACACAATTTCTTACAATGTCAAAATTACTTTGTGGGTAAAATTTTTAGTGTGTGCATCTTTCTTTAAAGGGACAAAAAAGTACTACCAATATTCTCAAGAAAAAAAAAGTAATCAAGTTAACTTCTAAATAAGAAGGTCATATGTTGAAAAGAGCATTTATGTGTACAATAATCACATGTTAAATGCCTCCGTCTGTACTACAGGAGCTACAATACTACTAAAGGATCTGATCCACTTCCAACAGGTTTCTAAATCCACAATTTTCCGGCCAAATTATCCCAGGAAAAGTTGTACAACAGAAAAGGAACCTGCCTACCCCAATTCTGGCCATATCCTTGAGACTTATGTAGAATATATAGTATTAGAGATGGAAAACCAACAAAATAATTTAATTTCAGATGCTGTTAGTAACACACCCATGTTTTAAAAAGTAAAAAATTCACAGCACTATTGCATAAATATCCCAACCTAAACAAGCAAAAAAAAAAAAAAACTCCCCTAAATTTATATGTGTATCTCCCAAATTGAAAATGATCAGAAAAGGTTCATGCTACCCTGGTGGTAACAACAAGTACAGAGTAGCAGAGAGTCAGAGATGGTAGACACATCATTTCCTAGTAGATTAATCTGGGGAAGTTATTCAACTTGTTGTAATCTCTTCATCTGTCCTGAGCTCCGACATAATGACTTTCTGACAACTGAAGGTACAGAGATCTGTTCCCATGCAGTCCCCGTGGGACCTCCTCATTGGCTGGCTAAACATAAACTGCCTGGTGGAAATAACAGGTAACTTTAGGGTAAACAATGGGTAAAAAGTCTATTGTAGGAACATAATTCTTAAACTTCAGTACAAGCATTTTGAATTTCTACTGATAGCTTTAGAGGCATACTCCATTATTTTAAATGATGAGTTCCCAAGCAGAAAATAAAAAGTCCTCAATTTCTCCTTTTTTAATTTTTTTTCAAGCAGTTATAATAAGTTCTGACAGGGAAAAGGTTACAACTACTGACCAACATGAGAGTAATGACTCCTTTCAAATATCTCCGTTGCCCCAAATAGGAAAGAACCATTAAAGTTAAAACTCTCTCTCTGCCTGTTTACCCTGGCGATTTCGTTCCAGTGAAACCCTATGAATTTAAGGAAAGTATCATGTCATAAAAGGAGGAAACCAAAGAAAGATAACTCAGAAATAAAACCCTGAGAAGCTGTTGCCATATAAAAATTCCTAAACCTAAAAATACGAGACAGGGAAAGCAGAAAACTGAGGTTCTCTCCTCATTTGCCATTCATCATATGACCAAGTTACATGCTGACCGACTCTGGGCTCAGCACTTACCTAAGAGTAAACATAAGTTACATTTCTGAATATTCATTCACAGCATACTGAATGTAAAATCAGATCAGTTGGGTAAGCAGAAGAAGTCAGTAATGATACAAACAACCCTATATCTCAAACCCTAGGAAAAATTAGTAAAGACAATCATTTAATAATGCAGGGTGTAGTGAAGGCCATCAAATAAAAAGAAACACTGGTGTAATGACAGCTACCACTGTAGAAGTGCTGATCACTAATTATTTCCCCAAGAAAATTATTTATTTTATTTTTTTTTTAGACAGAGCCTCAAGCTGTCACCCTGGGTAGAGTGCTGTGGCATCACAGCTCACAGCAACCTCCAATTCCTGGGCTCAAGCGAGTCTCTTGCCTCCGCCTCCCAAGTAGCTGGGACTACAG
>CAUYRH010061434.1:0-20534 GCA_963574655.1 Perodicticus potto | reverse complement strand
TGCACAATTATTTTAATTCACAAAAACAAAAATCCAAATAACACACTCTTAACAATCTTAATAGCAAAAAAAAAAAAAAAAAAAAAAAAAATACGAACAGCCTCATGAATATCAGCCCAAGGGGAGCAGGAGTGAGCTGTTCAGAGATGAAAGTGCCTAGAAATAAAAGCTCAATTTAATCTGCTTTAAAACCCTTCAACTTAACGTTTGTGCTTCAAACTCTGAGAGTGAGGACTGATTGCGGATAAATAGTTTCTTACCATGCCTGGAAGCTATTACACCCCTCTCCAACACAGTTTCCTATTCAGCAGTCCCAGTTTTCATTACCAGCTCTAATAAGTCTTAACATTATTAAATGCCAAGCGGACGATAGGAAAAAACGGACTCAGGGAGGGATCTCTCTTTAGTGCTTAAAGAGGAGAGCTCTTAAACCCCTTCTTTGGCGGCTCCCCGCCACGAGCAGGGCAACTCCCCCCCACCCAGAGAAAGCATTTTTCAAGAGCAAGAAGCCAAAATAAAATTGTGGGTGAGCACACTTCCCTCTGCTCTGGCCATGGGGGCATCTCTGCCTCTCCAGACCTGGGTAGCTGGGGTAGAGGTTGGTAGGTTTTTCCACCATTAACTTGGCCATGAAACTCGTGTCTGGGTCCTGGGAGAGAGAAGAGGAATTCACTGCGATGCCTGTGGACTGGCTGAGGCACCCAAATTGGAAAGCGCTATATTTTGCCCACTGATGGACAGACGACCCTCTCATCTGTCCCATGATATTGCCCCTTCATACGTTTACAATCACACAGGACCCTCACACCAAAGCCCGCTTGCACAGATGTACAATCCACCAGTGCTTTCAGATTCAAAAGCCCTATGGGCAGGGGTCATGCGGAGAGATGACTGTGCTTCCAGGTCCACCTAGTACGTAATCATAATGCCCAACATGCCCACTGTCACTCAAAAAACTGCAGGGACATTCTGGACACCAGGCCCACGGCATGAGATCATTTCATTTCTCCCACTCCTCTGCAAACTCAGCACCTGTGTTCTCAGCCTCCCCAATCTGGACAGGCTGCTTTTTGAAACCCTTTGAGACTTGGTGCTTCCTGGTTCTGCTTCAAGAAAAACCTCCATGCAGCGAAGCTGCCTCTTAGCTGGTTTGGTGAGCCCAGGCCTGCACTGGAAGCCCTGAACTCCCTTGAGTCAGAGGGATCCCCCAAAGATATACTCTTTCCATCCTCTTCCTTTCCCTCTTTCTGAGGAAATTTATCAATTTGTGTTCCTTCACCGATAGGATTAGACATAACTTCACCATATACACACATCTAAAAATCTCTCCAAATAAAACCAAACCACCTTCCACTTCTCCCTGGGGTAACTCTCAAAAGAAATGTCTCATAAGTATTCACCGGGAAAGATTAAGTTCTATGTGTCTCCCTCCAAAAGTCCAACTTGTTTCTTTCCAGGAGGAACTGAAATAAGCCCAGGTGTCCCAGGGCTCCGGGCTGACTTGTCAAGCCAGAGGGCAGTGTGGCAGGGCAAGGTTCCCTCCCTCTGCAGACTGAGGCCCTTTGGCAGGCCCGGCACAGCGGGGTGCCAGGCGCAGCTCGACCCCTTTCTTCGCTGCCCTTTTGTCCCTCACGGGACTCCAGCTCCATCCACTCCAGGCCCTGAATGTCAATAGCCCGCCCCTTCCCCAGCTCCAGCCTGTTCTCACACTGGGTTGCCGGGTCCCCAAATCCTTCCCCCTTGGAACAGACTGGTGGGGGCTGGGCGTGGATTCGGAGTTGTCTTTGGAAGGGGGCTTTGTCTGTGAAGTTCATCTTCAAGGTTGAAAGGGACTACTGAGAACTCAAGAGAGACCTGAGCTAGGAGGAGGGGGTCCTGGGAGAAACCTCTGGAAGAAGACTGGGCCAAAATGTGCTCTTTACAAAGCTTCCAGTTTCCAGGGCACTATGCCACTTTTTGGAAAGCACTGGTTTTGCAGGTTCTCATGCCACTGTCTTTCCACTTCTCTAAGTCGGCCGGTGTTTGGGGGCCCCTTCTTCACCCCACTCCCCAGTCTTTGGGACTTTGTGTCACCCAGTTGCCACTTAATACTTACCAAATCCCAAGGAGAACTGCAAGGGAAGGGGTAAGGAGGAAGAACTTTCCCTGCCTTCTCTGGAAACTTCACTCTCCCCCACAAACCAAAAGCAACCCCCTTTCTCTGTGAAGACGCAAGAAAGATAAACGCCTTCCTTACATGATCCCTGCGAAAAGCTGGGCACTGGGCTCAGAGTCGGATCCTTACCCACCATATGGAAGCTGGGCTAAGGATGGTGAGAGGGTGTGTGCAGTCCGAACCTCTCTCCCACTGGGATCCTACGACCTTGGGCAACTGAGAACTTGGCCTCAACCCCCGCCCGCCGGCCGGCGCATACTAAAGAGGAAAGCACCCTAGTGCCCCCCACACCGCCCTGGCAACGTGGGGCTGTCAGACTTAGGGCCTCGCTAATTTTTATTGATTGCAGCGGTCAGTCAACTGTCAGCATGGGTTTCAAGGGACCGTTTAGGAAGCATGTGCGGGTCTGGTTAACAAATTCATTTAGGGAGCCGCGGGCTGGCTGCTCTTTCCGTGGCGCTCCACCCCCTTGCCCAAGTTTCCTTTAAATAATTGATCAACGCCGGGATGAGAAACCAAAACGCCAGCTCCGGAGGAAACACACACTCCGGAGTACTCAGGTAGACCAGGTGCAGCGCCGGGGTGACACTGTCCACCGCACACTACCCCGTAGCCCCGCTTCTCAGTGACGCGCAGCTTTGCCTGGCAGCTCTGCAGTGCAAAGGAGGCGCGGGGTTCCCAGCAGCCCCAGCCGGGGCGCACACCGAGGGGCGCTGTCAGTAAAACCAGAGAGGCTCCCCACTGCCCAGTGGACTGCGAGTTCTTTCTCTGGACTTCTGGCCGCCTTTCTCGGGCGGCAGGAGCGAACCGCTGGCGCACACCTGCAGCGCGGAGAAACGCGGGCTCCGACGTCGCGGCCCGGGGCAGTCCCCTACCTTTGTCGCCCAGGATGCCGTCAATGCTGTGTTTAGCTTTCTTCTCACCATCGTCTTCCTTCTTGTCCGCTTCGTCGTCCTCCTCTTTCTTCCCGAACTTGATTCTGAGCACGCGGCTAATCGAACTCACTAAACCTCAGAAATTCAAAGGCAAAAGAGCGAGTATAAGTCGTTGGGTTGGGGCAGCCATCGAGCGACGGCCTGGGACCCTGGGGGAACTTGGGCAAGTCCCCTGCTTCACTCGTCCCTCCTCCCCCACACAGACATTTTTAAGCATTTACACTTCCTCAAGTTCAGTCACCCAGTTCCGGAGGCGGACTCACACCTGGGCCACCATGGTAACACTTGGCGGAGATGCCCCCAGAGCATTCCTATACACATCCTTGCACACGTGTGTGTGCCTTACACACCACATACTCTAGCTGCCCCAGGGCTCCCTGAAGTCCCCCCAGCCCTGCCGCTGCCATTGCCAGATGCAGGTGGGCATCCTGGCTCTGCGTGCCTCAGTGCCCGTGCACACACAGGTACATGAACACACACACGTGCCAGCTCACTTTTCCTCTCAGTATGGCTTGGGGCCTCCAAATGGGGGACCCACTGGTGGCTGGTGGTAGCAACAGAACAGAAATGATGACAGAAATAGTGCATGTCCAGGGAAGCCCGTAGACATCAACCCTCCTGGGACAGACCCATCTATTTAGGCCATTTCTTGGCAAAAGCTCCGAGGGACCCTGTCTTGCCATCTGAACTTCTGGGTTAACTTTTTACCCCTTTCTGGCTGCTTGCCTGCCTACCTGCCTTTCTTTCTCTTCCGCCTCCCTCCCTGTCCTAACTTTTTCTTTCCCTCGTCTTCCTTTCTGTTTTGAATCATTCTCACCCCCTAGCTCTCTTTGCCTTCTCCTTCCCTTTTCCTCCCAACTTCTTTCCAAGTTCCCTGTCAGCCGCCATCTTCTCTCCTCCCTCTTCCACCTCCAGCCCCCTGGCCGGGCTCCTGGCGGTCCCTGCCGGCCCAGCTGCCTTCTCACCTGAGGGCACGGTGCTGCGGTCACAGTGCCCATCCTTCAGCAGCCGGTCCCGGATCTCCCAGCTGAACATGCCTGGGTTTTCCCTCTTGTATTCCTCGATCTTTTTCTCCACATCCGGAGTCGCCACCTGCTTCAGAGGTGGAGGTGGGAGAGCAGGAGTGGAAAGATGGGGTGGGAGGAGGGGACAGACTTTTAATATCAATCTCCCAAGAGCCCCAGGCCAGGCTGGTGGCTCGGGTCATCATGCCCCCCCCCCACCAAGAGATTGGCTTTATGTTTTCAAGAAACATGTTCCTGGCTTCTAGGAAGAGAGCTGGGGGGGGGGAGTTTCAGGGATAGGTAAAATGAAACCTAATTGTAATCCCAAGAGCCTTCTCTCACTACTCACACAGGCTGAGAGATTTCCCCTAATCTCAGAAGGTGTTAAGGGGTTGGGTACATATGTTGGGACAGCCTGGGAAGGCTCATGGCCTGTCTTGGACAAGCTAGACCTTAGTTACCCTCATCTCTGAGAAATTCAAATAATGGGAAAATAATGGGTAGCTATCTGGGAGTAGGGGACACTCTCCTGCTGTACTTTTTGTGAGTGTCATACTATCCTGGATGACACAGAGGAGTAAGAGGGGCTGCAGCCAAGATCCCCAGACCATGGAAAAGCTAGAGGCTGGCCTCTGTGGCCAAGACACTCACTCTGGGCTTGCTGCCGCCAATGGCCCCAGGCCGGATGGACCCAGTCTCCTGGTATCGGCAGAGAATCTTGGAGACGCAGCCGTGGGAGACACGCAGCTGGCGGGAGATGACACAGGGCCGGATGCCATGGTGGGCCATCTCCACTATCTTGTGGCGGATGTGGTTAGGCAGGGGTCGCCCGTTGATGAAGACCCCTCCAAGCTGATTGACTCGGCCTTGGCCAAGTGGGGTGGACACTGGAGAAGGGAGGGCAGATGAGAAAGGAGAGAAGCATAGGATGAGGATGGGGAGGGGATACTGAGTACGCCCCCTGACTCCAGTTTTGTTTGAGTGGGAGAGTGGCTCTCTGACATCCTAACATCTGGAGGTGCCATAGTTTGGAAAACAAGTGTCATGACTCTGAAGGAGGGTTCTACAGAGATGGAGAGAGAGGTCCTGGGGCAACAGTCCCTCCCCAGATGCTGTGTCCCCAAACCTCTGCCCCAGTAGGAGGAATGAGGGTATACCTGGAGGATCTGAATGCTCCTGCAAAGGGGAGTGAGAGAGACAGAGAGAGGCCAGACAGCAGAGCTGGCAGAGCTTTAGAGATCTTTGCACCAATGGCTCTCTATCTCCTAGGCCACAGCCGGGGCCACCTGCCTTCCAAAGAGGCTGATAGTCTGTGAGTTGTGGCCCATCTGGTCAGTTCCACAGTCCTAGTTGTCAAGACTGATCCTTTTTATTGGGGGCCAAAAAGGGCTGGTTGATAACTGGCACTCACAGCTCTGCCTTCAGCGGTAGAGCTATGCTACCTATGGTAGAACAGCGGAGGCACAGCCTAGGGACAGGTGACGTGACACTCCTGGCCACTGCCTCTGGGGGTGCCTTCTTGTACCTTGGGGGACTCCCCTTGTTTCTAATCACTCTCAAAGTCCTAATTTCGTTTTGGGATAATTTGGGGACACACTCCACTGCCTGCAAGCTCCTCTCCTACATCAAATACTTCACTTGGTCTCAGAAACGCATGGACTGTGTCTGCAGGCTCTGAGACACTGGCCAGAGATGGGCCAGAGTCCCATGCGTGTGACTTTGGGAACCTGGAAGACAGGTACCCCTCCGGTGCGCTGGGGAGGGGAGAGCTCCCCAGTCGCTTAATGCAAAGTCTACACAATTTCCTCACAGAAGGTTGGGGGACACCCGGCGCATTAATCCGCCCTCGATCCCCCCAATTTGGGGACTCAGCGGCTGCGGAGATCTGGAAGATTAGAACGATTTCACAGCCGCCGGAGTGTTGGGAGCCGGCGGTGCAATTGGAAGGGAGGAGGCCAGAGGAGGCTTGGCTGCTGAGCTATTGCTGCCGCCCCCTCCCTCCCTCTCCTGGTCCCCCCACCTTTCTTTGCAAAAGTAGGTGTCTGAAGCCACCCTCGGATTTAATCAGAAATCATGCGTCGCCAAGTCAGAGTCACTCGGTCTCCGTGGCGGGATATGCCATTAGCGCTCGAGAGCTCTTGAGCGCCCAACTTTATATTCAAGAGCCTCTTTAGCGACCGGCACTCGGCTCTCCTCAGTATTCTGCGTCATGTTGGGCAAATATTGTTCTAATCCGCGCGCGTCCTCAGCCGCCTGTTTTACTTGCATTCGCTACAGGAGAGTGCCACGGCAAATCCCCGGGCTTGCGCGCTCTCCCGCCTGCGTGGCTGCTAGCGCGCACTTGATCACGGAGCCGCTCTCTTCGCCTCTGTCTAATTCAGGGACCCGGCGCCGTCTTGCTGCCCAAGGGGCCCCCCTCCTCGGATCGCAGGCTGCCTGCCCGTCCGCCCCCTCCCCTCCTGCTCTCCCCTTCCTCACGCACCAGGGGCTCATGCAACTACACGGAGAGTAATTAAAAAAGAAAAGTCGCACATATCTCTGCTTCTCTCCAACACCCTGGGCTACCTAACCCCGGAAGGCAAATGATCCTTCAGTGACAGGTCCAAGGCCTTCCACTAGTTTAAAAACAGAACAGAAAACGCCCCTAGCCCTTTCTCTAGCCGAGAACCCGTTGGCCGCTGGTCCTCTCCGCTCTCCCCGGGCGCTGGAGGTTTAGAAAAGCGACAGTTACAAAATTAACACGTTCCCACGTTGCCCGTGCCCTCTCGCCGTTTCGTGGTTCTCTCCCCGGAGATTTTTAGAGTTCGAAAGCCCAAGTGAAAAGTTTTTTGGGGAGCAAAATCGTTCCTATTCATTATTTCTAATTTGCTTGTTTCCAGGCCGAAAAGCGGGAGTGTTTGAGTATCGCTTTGGAAGAAACGACAGTCTTCCTAGTTTAGACATACAAAGTATCACACGTTGTAGGTATTTCGAAGTAAAAGGGATTGGGAGAACCACGCCAGGGGTGGAAGGAACAATTCAAAACAAGAATAGAAAGACGATAGCCAGCGAGCCCCGAGCGCTGAAAACTATCAAGGAAGAAAAGTATCTGAAAATAGTGAAAAGGGATGAAATTTACTAGGAGGCAAAAATCTACCAGGAAGGGCTTCCAACCCGCGGGTAAAGGCCAGCGACCTGTGAAGTGGAGCCGCGGGTCAGTGAGATCCACGCAGGACGGGACAAGAGTCCGTCCCAGAAACTTCCTGAGTCCCGCGTCGGTCCTTGGACGCAGAAGAGAAGGGGGTCCCACAACCACCCCCTGGAGACTGCCACCTCTCCCAGGACCTCGAGTTCCCGGCGGAGGATGGAGGCGAGGCAAGCCTGGGCGCCCTTACCTTCCAAAGGAAATCCGGTGCGCGGATAGTTCTGCCCCGGAGCCGGCCGCATCATTCTCGGTACTGTGCCGGGAAGGGCCGCCATTCTTGCGCAGCTGGCAGGGGACGAATCCAGAGTCTGCAAGAATCCCTTCCCTGTCCGCTCTTTTCACCCCTGCTGAGATCTCTTTCTTTCCTTCTTCTTCTCCTTCTCCTTTTTCTTTTTTTAAAACCACTTTCCCCTCCCCTCCACACACACTCCCTACCCCCACCCCCCACCCCTGACTGCAGTCAAACCCGTCCAGAAGCTGGGGAGGGGGGTGAGGTGGGGGCCGTGGTGGTGGTGGGGGGGAGGAGGGAAGGTGGCGACGAGGAAGTTCAAACAAACAAACACTCCAACCCCAAGTCCGCCTCTGCCGGCTGGGCTGGGAGAGAAGTTGTGCGGGCTGATGTACCCCGCAGAAGTGGGCGGCTAGGCCCGGCTCTGCAGGGACCTGGGGGGGGGGGATGCGGCCGGAATGGGGGGTGGGCGGGCCTCGGACTGGCGAGCCACGCGCTGTCTCGCTCGGGGCCAAAGTTTCTGAGCCGAGAGACTGCCGAGTGGATTTCTTTTTCGTATTTATTTATATATTTATTCTCTCGCTCTGGCTCCCTCCCTCTTCTCCACGCCTCCTCTCTGCAGAACACACTCGCTACGCCCTGCTCACCAGCTCTCACCCCGCCGCTCCCTAGGAGACTTGCGGAGGGAAGAAGGTGCCTCCTCAGGTTTCGGGATGTGAGGGGAGGCGACAGGGGGTGACCTGGTTGGGGAAGAGCAGTGGAGAGCGAGGGGGCTCGGGTGATGAGCTGGGTAAGTTGTGCAAAAGTGCTCAACTGCAGCCGCGGCAGAAGGCGGAGGGGGAGGCGGAGGCGGTGAACGAGATCTGAT
Source organism: Perodicticus potto (assembly GCA_963574655.1). Lineage (NCBI taxonomy): Eukaryota > Metazoa > Chordata > Mammalia > Primates > Lorisidae > Perodicticus > Perodicticus potto. Next base: position 12,159 of record CAUYRH010061434.1, on the reverse strand, counting down.
AGGTTCGGACTTTTCTTTTATTCATGAGGAGGGAAGGGGGCCTGGGCGGAAGGGAGCGGTAGACCAATAACGAAAAGAAATCGGCAACGAATATTTTTTTTTCCCTTTTCTAATCCTCGGCTCGACCTCGTTTTGGGGGAGAATTTGAACTGCCCGTGAAAACAGAGGGAGCAGAGCCCGGGGAGCTGGGGGGCTGGGGAAGAAGGGGAGGGGGCCAACTTTGTCCAAGTGTCTTCCTTTGATGAATGGGCTGGATCCGCTGAGTCCCCAGCCCCTGGGTCGCCCACGACCGCTCTCCGCGACGCGTCCGGGCTCTATGGGAATGTCTGCCTCCGGTTGGGCGCCTCTCTGGATTCTCTCGTCTTTTCTCTGGCCGCCCAGGGTCAGAGCCCGCTGTATTTCACGTCTTCTTTCTCGTCTTACACACTGAAGTTCCGCGAGTGGGGCTCCCAGCAACGCGGCCTGGGGTGACTTCAAAGAAGCGATTACGATTTTCTGGGTGAAATAATGTCAGACCCCTGGTGTCGGGTTCTTGCTCTTTTGGGAACTCTACGAAGCCCAGAGTCAGGCTATCTGGGTCTCACGCTTGGAAAAGTGGGTTGGCCAAGGGTTAGAGACATTTCTTTTCCTCCCCCCTAGGTCCTGAACTCCTCTTCTTCTTGGTTTCCTCCTGCCAAAATCCGGAACCCCTATCCAGCGGCTGTATGTGTCCTGGGGACTGCGGGACTGCCAGGTGCTGAGGATCTGGGGGTCCAAAGAGGTGGAGGTGACAGAGAGGGAGCCTATTCTGAGTGCATCAACTCGGAGCTCCTGGCAGGTGGATTGGGGGGACGCTACAATTAGATGATTGGGAGTGGGGGTGGGGTGACCAAAGGCCCACAGTTCTGCTTGTGATGGCCAGAGTGACCAGTAGCCCTAGCCTCAGGACACTGAGTCCTGGGGGCGAAACGCCCTCCCAGCGGGGCAGGACGCCACAACTGCAGGCCTTTTGTCTCCCTGGGGAAAGAGTGTCTGGGCCCAGAGCTAGAGGCAAAACACAATAAAATAAACCCAGCCCTCCAACTCGCCCCCTGCCTGCCCTCTCTTGGCGGTGGGGTCAACCTCATCTTAGCCTGGGGGGCTCTCCCCTGGCTGGCCCCAGTGTGCACCTCCTCCTCCCTCACCTGTGACCTTTGCCCCTCTCAGCATGTGTCAGAACCCCTTCTCTCCTCTCTCCAGGCACAAAGGACTCACCAGACTCTTGGGGGAAGTCTTTCTGGAAATGGGGACCCTGCTAAAAAACTTGTTAAACTCACACTCTCCAGGAGCTCCAGGATAGAGAATGGAGAGGCTCTGTAGCTTTAGAATTGGAAAGGTGGCACCGGGGTACCTTGCCTGGACCAGGCTGCCTGAGTTACTGGAGCCTCACCCTACAGAGATTGGGGAGGGAGGGATTGTGCAGGGAAGAAGGTAACCCCCGTCTCAGCAGCCCCCCTTGCTGAGGGGCCTGGTCTGCCTTGACCTCCAGAGGTGGATTTATATTGTTTCTATATTCCTTTTATGCAGGTTACACAATGTATCCACAATAATATATCCATACCAGTGCGCACACACTCGCACACACACATACTCGGAATATGCGCCTTGCACATTCATTCATTCATTCATTCATGCATCCATCACTGACTTCCCTCCTTACTTGGAAGGTTTTAGCACCCCTCTTCACTCTGTGTGTGGAAAGGACCTGTGTCTTTGTGGTGACTATGGGCCTGTGACTGAGTCTGTGTGTGTTTAAGTGCAAGTGGGCTTATGTGTGGGTCTGTTTGGGGTCAGGAGGAATACATGTGCGTTTCCAAGCGAGAGTCTGTCTGTGTTTATGTCGTGGGGTCACGTCCATGTTCCCATGACGTAGCTCTAAGCACAGATCAGGAAGATGTGTTTTGGTCCATTTCCCTGGGGAGAAACAGCCTGTGGAGACTGCAGCCTGGGAGCCACAAGGCTGGAAGGCTCCGTCCCTCCTTTACAGCAGACGCCAGCGGTCTCAAGAGCCAAGTGGGGTGAGCTCGCACAACGCACAGCCTGGCACCTAAGTGCAGGGCCCACCGCTTTCAGCCACCACAAGGGAACCTCAGACGCCTATGCTGGGGTCACCTACCCTTGGGGTGGTTCCTCGTCCTCCAGCTGCCCCCACAGATTCCCAGTGGAGGTTCCATTCAAGACACTGCGGGGAGCAGGCTCCCCCAGACCCAGAGCTGGCCTAGCTAACCTTGCACTTTGGCAGCTCGGGGACTCCGTGGGTCTGGCGGGGGCAGGCGCAGTGGGGGAAGAGAGGGAGGGGGGTTGTCTGTCGGAATGAGCGTGGCCGTTCTTGCCTGTTGGAGACCAATTTCACAAATGATTTTTGCAACAATTAAGAAGTGTGGCGGGTGAAATGGCGATTTCACATCAGCAGGGGAAAGGGGGGTTCACCTGGAGACGCAGGCTGGCAGGCAGCAGCTGGGGTGGGAGGAGGAGAACCTCCCTTTTCTCTTTGCCAAGCCCCTTGCCCCAAAATTTACTTCCCGTGCACACACACATTAATTAACTCTTAAGACTTCCAGGCTCTGCTATGAGAAGTTTTCCTTTAGCTTCTCTCTCTCCACCTCTCTCTCACTTTTTTCTGTCTTGTCCCTCTTTGTCCCCTCAACCCCCAAGTCTATCCCATGATTTCCTCCATCTGTTTGGAGACCATCCTTCTTTCTCTCTTTTCTCCTTGCCTTTCTGACTTCACTCGAATGCTTTTCCTCTGGGACTCTGTCTTGTCTCCACCTCCCCCATCTCCATGGTTTCCTGAGGTATGTATGGGCCTCCATTGCTCTCTGGGTTACAACTCAGACCTGAATCCCTGGGAATAGCCTTTGAGCCACATGGGCTTGGCAGAGGCCTTGGGGAAGGGATCCTTTTCCTCCATTTGGTTCTGAGGGTGCATCTCTGGGCCCAGCCCTCGCCCTACGCCTCCAGGAATCACTCTCTTCCGGTGCCCTCTGGCTTGGACAACTGTCCCCTACCTCTGCTTCTCCCTGTCTGGTCTGAAATCTCTATAGCTCCCCTTCTCTCTTTGTAAGGGCATCAACAATGCTAATAACAATACTTCCTTCCATGTTTCCAAAGCGAACCTTCTAAACCTTATTAGAGAAAGAAACAGGCCCAAGGTACAGAAACAAGACCCTAGGTTGCGTTCAGCCGGGGAAACTTGGCCTCTCTCTCCCTCTCCCTCCCCAGACTGCGAACTATGGCAAGTACAAGACTTAGGGAGTCACAATGGGACTCCCTTCTCCCTGCCCCCAAGTGGCCAGTGGCCTCTTCCCCCAGCCCAAGAGAGGGGACGCTCTTTATTTAGGACCACTGTGCACGATGATAACTTTTTGAAAGCAATTACCCAATAAATCTTCCTTTAAAGGGTAATAAATCCACCTTGAAAACCAGGGGTTTTGATTTCGGCAGGGGCCTTTTGCATTTTCAGAGGCTCTGGCCTGCTCTGCCCTGCTGCAAGAGGCCAAAGACATCGACAAATGGAATTATTCAGTCTTCAAATGTTTGGTAATGAGAGAAGAGGGGGTGGCCGTGGGGGTGGGGAGAGAAATGGAATATCCATGGACAAAGGGCTCTCTGGAGGCTCCCTCCAGGTTCCAGGCTGCAATCCCTCAGTGCTACGTTTGAAGAACACCTTTTCTCCACTTCCCCAATCTCTTATTCTTATGTTTTCCTTTCACCAAGTAATGCTCTTCTAAGAGTGACCTTGCAATAATCTGCCAATCCCGAATAGGAAGGAAAGGGAAATCGAGGCTTGATATTTTTATTTTCCCCAGAAAAATAAAATCGCATGTATGGGATTCTAGTTCTCCAGGTAAAGAACAATAAGCAGATTTCTCCCAGGCCTGGTATTCAATAAGATCTCAGGTGAGCCTCCTCCTTACTTCTTCCTCCTCCTCTTCTTCCCCTCTCTTCTTTCTTTTCCTCATTTTCTCCTCCCCTCTTCTTCCTCTTCCTCCTTCTCCTCTCTCCTTTCTTCTCCATTTCTTCCTCTTCCTCCCCTTCTCCAGCTGGTCCCAGGAGTCTCTTACCTTTCGAGGTTCTGGGAATAAAGACAAGTGAGGCTGGAGGTCAGAGGGAGACCCAGCAGGTGCTAAGATGTCTCTCTCATTTGCCTGAAATGCTGGGCTTCCTCTTCCTCCTCCTGCTCAGAGTCCCCCCATCCTGATAACCACTTTAAAAAAAAATTTTTTTTTTTTTTTAGCAGTTTTTGACTGAGGCCGAATTTGAACCCGCCACCTCTGGTATATGGAGCTGGTGGCCTACTCCTCTGAGCCACAGGTGCCACCCTTAAAAATTTTTTTGAGACAGTTTTACTCTGTTGCTCTCGGTAGAGTGCCGTGGCGTCACAGCTCACAGCAACCTCAAACTCTTGGGCTTAAGAGATTCTCTTGCCTCTCAGCCTCCCAAGTAGTTGGGACTAGGGGCGCCCCCCACAATATTGGGCTATATTTTGTTGCAGTTGTCATTGTTGTTTAGCTGGCCCAGGCTGGGTTTGAACTCCCCAGCCTCAGTGTATGTGGCTGGTGCTGTAACCACTGTGCTGCGGGAGCTGAGCCCTACTAAGCACTTTTCCACTGGTCTTCAGAAATGCAGGTGAGGCCATCTTTATAGGGTGGTCCCCAATATCTACAAGAACCTTTCCTTCTGCCTGTGAGTGGCAATCCTCTTTCCTTTCCATCTCTGAAGTGGGAAAATGGCCTTTCCAAGACTAGGGGAATGCCCCTTCCAACCAATCTGGTCCCAGTGGCCTAAAGGAAATGAACTAGGATGAAGGTGACTGCCTGTACTGGAATGCGTCTGTACAGATGCTGAGAGCATGTGTGTGCTTGTATAAGAGGTGACAGCATGTGAGTGTGCCTGCATATTGGCTGTGCACAGGTATGCACGCGTGTACACATGAGTGTGTGTAACGGGAATTTCTGTTTCTTGGCACCATTTGAGAGCCTCAGAGGGAAGCCTCCTCCTAAGCTCTCAGCTGCCTGAACAAAGACCAAGTGTCAGAACGGTGCTGGCTGCCTTCTCTGGCCCCTTTAGATCACTTCTCCAAGTTCAATTTACACTGCACGTCTAGCATCTACGGGTTGTAGACTTTACCCTTGGACAATTACCTTATCACAGCTGAGCATCTACAGAACTGGCAAAACACTTTCATTAAACAAATCAAAGGCAGTGTGGGCCTAGCACTGGCTGGGCTGGAGCTCAGGGCTGAGCACAAGTTCCAAGGAAATCCACAAGCCCAGACTGACTTTTTCTCCAAACCCCTAGGCTTTTTAGGGGGTGGGCCATGCTGCGAGGGAGTGAGGGCGAAAAGATCAAACACTGCCTGTATGCTGCCTCAGATTGGCTTGTTGCTAAGAGGAAGCTGTTGTGGTCCTCAGGGCTCCTGCCTCCTCCTCTCCTTGGGAAGCCCCCTCCCTCTACCGTGGTTCACTCAGTGGGAAGGGGGTCTTTCTTTGCTCTCCTGGGTGCAGGAGCAAAAATCATGGTGGAAGCTTATGGAAGCTCCACAAAGTCAAGGATACTTGTATGTGTATTCATTGCTGTATCTCAAGTGCCATAGTAGATGCTCAATAAATAGTCATTCGGTGAATGAATGAATGAGTGATTGAATGATCCAAGCACAAACAGGACACCTGGACTTGGGAAAAGGCTGGAAGATGTAGGCTTAAATCTTGTGATTATGTGACATTGGACCTTTGGTGTCCCCTCTGTGTGCTGAGGTTTCCATGTAGGTTAACTGGAGACTTGCTCCTTGCTCATCAGGACAGGGACTGGCCAGCTATGTGCGGTGAGCAGTGCTCAGACAGAACTCAGAACTCGGCTCCCAGTGCTGTCTTAAATAACAGTGATGGGAGTTGAGGAATATACCATGTCTAGCGCTTGGTCTGCAATTGGCAGTCAGCACAAGCCAGGTTCCTCGCTTTCCTCTTCTTTAAGAGTCAGCCACTGGGACTCTTCTGTATTTGTCTCTGCAATTCTAGGCGGGAGCTTGGTCTCTGGAAGAATGTAGGCAGGGCTCAATAAGGCAAGAAGTTGAATGATCCTGCCGCTCTTTGACCTTGGGCACCTCTACCCCTAATAGCATTTCTGAATGCCTGCTCTGTGCCACACAACAGACAGGCGTGCTGTCTGATCCCTGTGGTGGGTATCAGCACCTCTGTTTTACGGAGGAGGAGACTGAGATTCAGGAAGGCTTAGAGACTGGTCCAAGGTCAAACAGCTACCAGAGGCTAGGGAAGCGATTTTAACTTAGGTTTCTAGCTCTCCAAAGCTCCTTTTTTTTTTCCCCTCTTGAAGTCTCAGTTTCTCTTTTTATAAATGAGATGATCCTGAATATTGAGCACAGAGACCAGCACACTTGGCAGGTGCTCGGAAGGTGTCATTGGGTGAATGCATGAAGCCAAAACATTCTGATGACCATAGGATTTTATATACTACCACAAGAGTCCTGCTGTGGGTGGGGGACGGGAGGACCAGAGAACTTTCACTCTGGGAGGGAGTCTTTGACCTGACCTTGTTCAAGGAGTCTGCAGTTTTAGGAGCTCACTTGCTTCCTGGAGGTTCTAGGGAGGCCGGAGGGCTTTTGCCTGGCCTGAAGGTGCTTAGCCTTCCGGGAGGAGGTGGCCAATCCGGGGGTACTCAGGAGTCCCTGGCCGGTGCTAGGTCTTCATTGAAATGTATAGGTGGAAGGCAGAATGCACCGCATATTTGTCTAGGTGAATTAAAAGCACAATCCCCATTTCCCAGAGGGAGCAGTTGGTTCATATTTATACATTTAGTCTTACAGGTGTAAAATAGGTTTCCTTTATGCTTATATAATAATTTTTCATTTGAATTTCAAGGCTTTATTCCCTTCTTTGGATTCAAGTCTTCCACCTGAACCCGATTCTCTCCATAACCATTAATTCCTTCATCATAAAAATGAATTCCATCTAATTCTCTATAGTGGCAGTTAGAGCAGATCAAAAAGTACTTTTGCAAAGGAGCTCCCCCTCTCCCCCCTTCTGCCATTGTCATTTGCAGCTCGCCTGAGCACCCCACCCCCTACCAATGCTGAGTTTCAGAAACCAGGGCTTGGAGCAGAAAAACTTATTTCTCTCGCTCGGGAAGGGTTTTCTGTGTGTTTGCGCACACACACGCCTGCCCATGCTCACGGGACTGTTGTGGAATATACGTCTCACTTTCAGAAAGCCCACAACAACAGTGACTCTCATGGTAACTCATTACTTAACAATGAGCAGGACACTCTGCTAGGCACGTTGCTTACATTGCATTATTTTGTCCTCATGCAAATCCACGAAGTAGATATCTTCGTATTACAAGATGAGGAGATGAAGGTCCAGAGATGTAAAGTAAACTGCCCAGAGTCACACAGCTAGGAGGTGGCGGGGCTGAAGTCTTTAAAAAATATTATCGCTTTATTTCAATCTATATTTAAAATGTATTAACTAGTGACTGACGTAGTTGCCACCTTCCCATGTGTGCCCCTTCCCCGCACTGGTCTCTTCTCTCTCCAGAAGTAGCCGCAATCACTGAGTTGGTGTCTGCACATTGTGTCCCTACGTGCTGTAGCAGGCAGAATCGGGGCCCCCAAAGATATCAGGCCTTAATCCCTGGAACGTGTAACTGTTACTTTCATGTGAAACAGCGTTTTTATAAGGTGTGACTAAGTTACAGATCTTGAGATGGGGGAAATTATCCCGGATTAGCTGGATGGGTCCTAAATGCAATCACAAGTGCCATTAAAAGAGAGAAGGAAAGGGAAATTTGACACAGGCCGAAGAGGAGAAGGTGACGTGCTCATGGAGGTAGAGATTGGAGTGATGTGGCCATGAATTTAGGAAGGCCAGCAAGGAAGGCCAGAAGAGCCTCGAGGGTGAGCACATCCTGCCCCACACCTTGATTTTGGCCTGGTGATGGTAATTTAGGACTTCTGACCTCCAGGACTGTGAGAGAAGAAGTCTTTCTTTCTTTCTTTCTTTCTTTCTTTCTTTCTTTCTTTCTTTCTTTCTTTCTTTCTTTCTTTCTTTCTTTCTTTCTTTCTTTCTTTCTTTCTCTCTTTCTTTCTTTCTCTTTCTCTCTTTCCCTTCCTTCCTTCCTTCCTTTTTTTCTTCTTTTGAGACAACCATCACCTTGGCTAGAGTGCTATAGTGTCATCATAGCTCACAGCAGCTGCAAACTCTTGGGCTCAAGCAATCCTCTTGCTTGAGCCTCCCAAGTAACTAAGACTATAGGTGCCCGCCACCATGCCTGGCTAGTTTTTCCTTTTTTCCCCTTAGTTTTTCTATTTGTTTTTTAGTATTTTTTTTTTAGTAGAGATGGGGCCTCACTCTTGCTCAGGCAGGTCTCTGAACTCCTGAGCTCAAGCAATCCACCTGCCTCAGCCTCCCAGAGTGCTAGGATTAAAGGGGCCTCACCGGGCCCGTTTCTATTGTTTTAAGTCACCAAGTTCGTAGTAATTTGTCATGGCAGCCACAGAAAACTATATATGAGCGTTCATCATTTTACTTCCTTATATTAAAATATACGGGTTTTTCAGCTGATATAATAGTATCCAAAAGGCATCATTCTGAAACACGATTGTCTTTTCAACATGATGTTTCTGAGATGTATCCTTGTTAATGTTGATTTCAAAGAAAACAAGATCCTACTTCTCTGGGCAGACAGTGTGGGGTCCTGAATGGCGTCGTATATACCTCTGCAGACTGCTCTTCAGGGTAGGTGCGGGGTCAGCCTTATTGCCACTTGCTGAAAAGGTGGGGCTCCAGCTGCCTTGCCTGCAGCCCCAGGTCTGGGGTCTCAGGTGAACACAGATTTGCCACGTATCAGGAAGGCTGGACTCACTGGGGACCTGGTTTCACATGAACTCAAGGATTCTGTGTCTCTGGTACCTTGGAACAACTCGGTTCCAAGCCAGGGACGAGAAAAACATCAGGAAAATTGAATGGAGGTGAGAATGCGTGTGTGCATGTGTGTGTGTGAGTGTGAGCGCCCGAGGTCGCACACACAGTCCTCTCTCCCCCCAGAACCTGAAAAGCAGTGAATATTTGTAATCGTGAGAGTGGGAAGAGGGGTTGATGATCGGGTCATATATGGGTGACATAATTTGTAAGGTTATAAGTGAAAAAAAGTCCCTATTCCTTGAATTCATCTAAGAAAGTGCTATTGGTACCTTTGTTGAATACTTCACAGTTTGTGGAGTTCTCATGTCCATGTTTAAAAAAAAAAAACTGGATTCTTGTCTCAATACTGTGTGAAATGGAGGTGAGCTATGATTACTCCTGATGAAGAGATGCTGGGGACTAGAGTGGTGAAGTGGTTTTCTGGTGTCATAGAACAAGCACGTGCCAAAGTCAGGGGTTAACCCTAGTGAGTGGGACTCAGCAAGAGGATGCAGGCTTTGAAACCCAATGAGCTAAATTTTAATCTTGGTTTCAATCCCCGGGAGCTGGGTTTCCTGGGGCAAGTTACTTAACCTCTCTGAACTTCCGTTTCCTCTTCTGAGCAATGAGCACAGTGACACTTAGCTTGCGGGGCTTGCTGGAGAGATAATGCACATACCGTGGCTGGCACTTAGCAGGGCTCAGTGAGGGGCAGCTCTTATCACTTATCCTCAATTGAATATTATTTTTCCTCTTGCAGTCCTAGGCTATAACCTATATTCCACCAAACATTATCAGAGAAATGTAGAGAAACAAGCAACCAAGCCAGTGGGCTGACTTCAACTGCTATCACCAGGGGCTTTGAGTTATCCCTTTTTGGGGGTCGTTGGGGCGTGATGACCTGTGACCTGTGACCTTATGAGGCAGTCAGCAGGGGTAGGACCCCAGTGGATCTGGGGTCATTTCAGACTTCTGGAAAGACCTGATAGACCACTTTCCAATCTGGGGTTTTTCATTATGTAGGGGGCAGTAAATCAAAGGGTCTGCCCCAGGCTGCAAGCTTAAAAGGGCCCCAGGCTGGTGGAGCTGGGCAGGGAAGATGCTAAGGGGGAGGGGAAGGGGGAGGCTGTTGGCTCTCCTGGCTGGCTGGCTGGCTGCCCACTGTAGCTAAGTAAAACAAAACCAGCACAAGGGGGAGAAAAACACTGAAAATAAAACTGAGAGTAAATGGCAAATTGGAGAAAACACTTCCCACATCTCTGCTATAAAGGGTTAGCATCTTTGCTATATAAAGAGCTTTTGCAAATCAATAAGGATAATGAACAACCTCTGGGCAAAGGATATAGACAGGCAGTGGACGGAAGACATACTCGAGGGCTAGAAGCACATGAAGAATTCCCAGTCTTATCAGAGAGCTAAGAAAAGCAAATTAAAACAGTGAGTTACCACGCTCACCCCTGAAAGGATCAGTCATGAGGGGGGAAATGAGACTAGTAGGATTGCTGGGGGTTCTGGAAACTACCTTTGAAACTGTACATGTCAAAAGTTGTAGAGATGTTTAGAACCGTCCTTGGCCTATCACTTCGTAGGTCTAGGTATTGGTCACACATATGTGCTGAGATTTAAGGACATTACCGGACTGTTTTTTTTTTTGTTTTTGTAATAGGGAAAACTAGACAAAATGAAAATGTCCAACAATAGGATATTGACAAATATGTTATGAAACATCCATATGATAGAATACTCTGGAACCATCCCAAGAACCCATGAGAGGTGACAATGTACATAACATTTCCTTTCTCTACGTTAGCAGCCCACCTAAATGCTTTACATAGATTAGCTCTCTTAATCCTCACAACTGTCATTAAATACGAATATTATCATCCGAATTATATTGGCAAAGAAACTGAGGCTCTAGGAGATGAACTGGCTTGTCCCAAGTCCCTTTCATAGATAAGGGCCATGTACTAATGTGAGTTCAGGTGGCCTGGCTTCAGGGTCTATGTTTGTACCTGAACCATGTGCTCTCCTGGAATTCTTTTCTTTTCTTTCTTCTTTTTTTTTTTTTTTCAGAGACAGAGTCTCACTTTATCTCCCTCGGTAGAGTGCCATGGCATCACACAGCTCACAGCAACCTCCAACTCCTGGGCTTAGGCGATTCTCTTGCCTCAGCCTCCCGAGTAGCTGGGACTACAGCACCCGCCACAACGCCTGGCTATTTTTCTGTTTTGCAGTTCGGCCGAGGCCGGGTTTGAACCTGCTACCTTTGGTATATGGGGCTGGTGCCCTACTCGATGAGCCACAGGTGTCGCCCTCTCCTGGAATTCTTGATGGCCCGGCAAAATGCTGGTGAAATATTGAATGAAAAGAAAAAGGAACTTCCCAAACAGCATGACCTTACATTATTAAAGCAAATTATATTTATGTGAAGAAAATAATGCTGGAAGAATATGAGTCCATATTCCCAAACGATGAGTGAGTCCTACTAAGGGGTGAGTTATAGGTCACATTTATTGTCTTCTTTTTGCCTTCAAGCATTTTGTAAACTCAAAAAAATAAGAACATCCAGGCTCGGCGCCCGTAGCGCAGTGGTTACGGCGCCGGCCACATACACCGAGGCTGGTGGGTGCCAATCCGGCCCAGGCCAGCTAAAACAACTATGACAACTGTAACAAAAAATAGCTGGGTGTTGTGGCAGGCACCTGTAGTCCCAGCTACTTGGGAGGCGGAGGCAAGAGAATCACTTAAGCCCAAGAGTTTGAGGTTGCTGTGAGCTGTGATGCCACAGCACTCTACCAAGGGCAACACGGTGAGACTCTGTCTTAAAAAAAAAAAAAAAAGAACATCAGTGGTACATGTATACCATGGAATACTATGCAGCCTTAAAGAAAGATGGAGACGTTACCTCTTTTGTGTTTACATGGATGGAGTTGGAACATATTCTTCTTAGCAAAGTATCTCAAGAATGGAAGAAAAAGTATCCAATGTACTGAGCCCTACTATGAAGCTAATCTATAGCTTTCATATGAAGGCTAAAACCCATTTATAGCAAAATAATTGGGTAACGGGGCATGGGCGGGGTGGGGGGAGGATGGGTGGAGGGAGGGTGATTGGTGGGATCACACTTACGGTGCATCTTACAAGGGTACAAGTGAAAATTACTAAATGCAGAATATAAATGTCTTCATATAGTGATTAAAAGGCCATGAAGGCTATGTTAAAT
>CAUYRH010061431.1:0-47212 GCA_963574655.1 Perodicticus potto | reverse complement strand
GGCTGGCGACCTGTAGAAGACTGAAACTAGACCCACACCTTTCACCATTAACTAAGATAGACTCTCACTGGATTAAAGATTTAAACTTAAGACATGAAACTATAAAAATACTAGAAGAAAGTACAGGGAAAACTCTTGAAGAAATTGGCCTGGGAGAATATTTTATGAGGAGGACTCCCCAGGCAATTGAAACAGCATCAAAAATACACTACAGGGACATGATCACACAAAAAAGTTTCTGCACAGCCAAGAACACAATAAGTAAAGCAAGCAGACAGCCCTCAGAATGGGAGAAGACATTTGCAGGTTATGCCTCCAACAAAGGTTTAATAACCAGAATCCACAGGGAACTCAATCATATTAGCAAGAAAAGAACTAGTGATCCCATCTCAGGGTGGGAAAGGGACTTGAAGAGAAACTTCTCTGAAGAAGACAGGTGCACGGCCTATAGACACATGAACAAATGCTCATCATCCTTAATCATCAGAGAAATGCAAATCAAAACTACTTTGAGATATCATCTAACCCCAGTAAGATTAGCCCACATCACAAAATCCCAAAACCAGAGATGTTGGCATGGATGCGGAGAAAAGAGAACACTTCTACATTGCTGGTGGGAATGCAAACTAATACTTTCTTTTTGGAAAGATGTTCAGAGAATACTTAGAGATCTAACAACAGTCCTGCCATTTGATCCTGTAATTCCCCTACTAAGTATATATCCAGAAGACCAAAAATCACATTATATCAACGATATTTGTATCAGAATGTTTATTGCAGCACAATTCATAATTGCTAAGTCATGGAAGAAGCCCAAAGGCCCATCAACCCACGAATGGATTAGTAAATTGTGGTATATGGACACCATGAAATATTATGCAGTGTTAAAGAAAGATGGAGACTTCACTTCTTTCATGTTTACATGGATGGAGCTGGAACATATTCTTAGAAAAGTATCTCAAGAATGGAAGAAAAAGTATCCAATGTACTCAACCCTACTATGAAACTAATCTATAGCTTTCATATGAAGGCTCTAATCCAATTATAGTACAAGAATATGGGGAAAGGGGCAAGGGAGGCAGGGAAGGGGGGAGGATCCGTGGAGGGAGGGTAATTGGCGGGATCACACCTACAGTGCATCTTAGAAGGATACAGGTGAAACTTACTGAATGCAGAATATAAATGTCTTAACAATAATTAAGAAAATGCCATGAAGGCTATGTTAACCAGTTTGATGAAAATATTTCAGATTGTATATGAAACCAGCACATTGTACCCCATGATTGCATTACTGTACACAGCTATGATTTAATAAAAATATTTTAAAAAGAGGTAAAGTCTCCATCTTTTTTTAATGCTGCATAATATTTTGTGGTGTACATATACCATAATATATTAATCCATTCCTAGGTTGATGGGCACTTAGGCTTCTTCTATAACTTGGCGATTATGAATTTAGCTGCAAAAAACAATCTGGTACAAATATCTTTGTTGCCAAGAGATTTTTGGCCTTTTGGATATATACCTAGCAGAGGAATTACAGGATCCAACGCAGATCTACATTTAGAACCCTGAGTGTTCTCCAAACTTCTTTCCAAAAGGAACATACTAGCTTGCATTTCTACAAACAATGCAGAAGTGTTCCCTTTTCTCCACATCCACACCAACATCTGTAGTTTTGGGATTTTGTCAGGAATGGACAAAAAATATCCAATGTACTCAGTACTACTATAAACCCAATTTATAATCACTCACACTTTCATATGAGAGATAAAGCACAACTAGAGCCCAAGATGAAGAAAGGAAGGGGAGGGGATGGGAAGGGGTGGTTCCATAGAGGGAGGGTAAATGGGACCACAACTATGGAGCATATTGCAAGTGTATAAGTCAAATTTGTCAAGTATAGAACACAAATGTCTTAACACTGTGATTAAGTAAACGAGGTGAAATGATGTTAATTAGTAGGATGTAACCACTCCAATTTGTACAAATAACATGTTGAATCCCACAAAGGCATAACTGTATTCATAATCTATGTATATATGACTTAATAAAAAAATGAGCATTCAGGGTGTAAGAAGTGAAGGGAAAATGCAAGAAATCAGCAATCCATTGATATGAATAGTAGTGTGACATTTAGGATCCCCAAGGGGACCCAGGACATGACCTTTAAGTATTTCCTTAAGGCAGAGAGATACCATCTCACTCAAGTTTTGGTTCTTGCCTGGAAAATACTCTTCTAACTAAAGGCAAAAGCAGGCCTTCACAAAAAACGTCGTGTTTACAACCTATGGTGTTGGACTTTGTTTATTAAATGAAGATTTTGGAAACCCAAAGATATCCCATTGGGAATTTATATTATATTTTTTGAGGTGGGGATTAGGAAAGGGTGGATCAAAATATATATGGAAGATACTTCATAGGGAAATGGATATTCTCTTTCTTAGTGAGAGAAAAATTGACCAGGGAGAGCAGCTTGTTAAGTTACATGCCTGGTTCTACCAGCCAACGAAAAGTCTGCTTAGCATTTCTCCAGAGGGAACGGCTGGCTGCTTAGCAGCTGTTCTTAGCAGTTTTGTTTAAGACCTTGCAAGCTATACATAGATTGAATTTGTCTAATTGAGAAGCTAACATATTTAGAAGTATTAGAGGAATGGGCAGCCTACTCAGATGGAATTAAATTTGTGTTAATATTCAACAGAGGATTCTAGTTATCTGGCATTTTCCTTCTCTAAACCACCAAATCTTGCCCAGCATTTTCACAAAGGGATCTCCCAGCTCAAACAACTCGAAGCAACAGTACTTTGAAGTATCCTTTAACTCATGATCTTCCTAACAACAACAGAAAGGTTGATTGTGAATGACTGCTAACATTTTCTGATCTTCTATTACCCGATCATTGCTGGACACAGAGCTTGCTATATGTAATTCACTTATATTTAAAGTAACTTGCACAAGTTTAAATTTTCTGACGCGTGTCTTCCCACAGTGTTAAATATCAAGTTGTACCTGTGCTCCTCAACTTCTTTCTCTGACATGAGATACAGGGGAAACATTTTTATGGCAATTTGGGGTAAAGGCATGCAACTGGGAAAGCTGAAGGGCTGACAGAATCACTATCGTGACATAAGATCTAACGGATGCAATTTCTTGAGCTTCTCAGATCTACGAGATAACTAGTCCTATCCTTTACCTCAAGAATGGTCTTTGCATTGGTCTAGTCTGTTTTCTCCACTGAGTTCTGGGATTTTGCTCTTATTTTATGCCATCCACACTGGAATGTCCAATTGGTGAGTCCTGGCCATTATTATACATCACATTCATCTGGAATGTTCTCATTGCTTACACTTTTGCAGAAAGTATGATTTTCACTGCTGAGTCTTTGCAAAAAATCTGCTTCCATTTAACCTACTCTGCAAATAATCATTGCTTTTTTTTTTTTTTTTTTTTTTTTGCCAATTAACAAGGAAACCTTGAATGTTGTCACTACTGGCTAAATCCTTTCTCTTGCTTTCTTACTCTGGACCTATCAAGACTGAGTATTCCCTGAGTCTCCAGTAGTAAGGCAAGAGCTTTTAATTCTGTTTTTGTTTGAAGGAAATCTTACTTCCTACTTAGGTCCAACATGCAAGTATTTCCCCTATGATGCATTATGGTAACACTTCCTGTATGACATAGCATATTTTTAGAATAGGGTAACCTTATTTTGTAATGGGTTAGACGGTAAAGAGGTTTGGCAGGTGCTATGGTCTCTGTTGCAACTCTTCAATTCTGTCACTGCAGTGTGAAAGCAACCATAGACAGTATGTAAATGAATGACCATGGTTGTGTTGCAATAAAACTTTACTTACAGCAGCAGATATTAGGCTGCATTTGGCCCAGGAGGTTGAATTTGGCCCTTGGGGCCACTCTGATTTTCACTCACAATCACTACTTTTGATTTACTTTCTGAGAGCAGAGGCAAGAGATTATACCCTATAAAGTTCTATTCCCCTCATGTACACAAGAAGAGGAGTTAACAGTAACAATTATTTAGTTCTTCAGTATGTGTGTTTTATTTGGACATACAGTGTTCGGAAATTTTGTGTTGGCATTTTAAAATTTCACAAGAAGAAAAATCTAAATTAGGGAGCAGCAAATTTTATCTACTCTATTATCTATAATGTACCTCTTCTTTCAGGGTGTTGAGATTTTTTTCTTTCATTGAAGCTTTTAAATCAGCATTTATTGTCTTCTAATTCAAATTCATTTGTGACTTTGTCATAAATCACAGCGTATATTATGTCACATATTCTAACCATAGCTTATCTCATTCTTCCTGTTGAGAAGGTGCATTTTGGGATCTTCACTTTTAGCCTTCTCTGCACCTCATTCTACTAAAATCTGTAAGTTGCTGTTCCTATTGAGATTCTTTTTCTGTATCTGTATCCATTTAGAATAACTGGCTATAAGGTTTTCTGGTGGAGAATTGTGTGGCATTATGGAAAGGCAAACAACACCAAGAGACACGATGCTGCCGTTGACTGACTAATTCCTCGATTCCTCGGAGACTCACATTCCTTACGTACACAGCAGACACAGCTCACAGGGATACCAGAACGGTAAAAGTTAGTACTTTTGATACCCGCCTCTGCCTCTTGGTAGATGTGTTATCTAGAACAAGATAGACCTCAGTGTCGTTGGCTGGAAGACAAGTGAGACCGTGTAAAAATTAAATGAGACGTGTGTAAAGTGCTCACTGTGGAGCTTTGCACATAGTAAGTCACACTAATTAGTATTTTTAATTTTTATTTGTCATTATATTTATGATGATGACAGAGTGCTTTATAAATTCCAAGCCAGAGTCCACACTCAGACACAATGTCAATATTACCTTATTTTCTACCACCAAATACATTTGGCTATTTAAATAACAGAGCTTATTTTGTCCTACTCATACGCTTTCTTGGGCTAGAACAGCACTGCAAGCTACCTGAAAACTATTTTTCCAAATTTATTACTGTAGGTACATTTGAGAGGTAGAAGAAGGGTTATTTAGAGTGTAAGACTCAACTCAGGCCTTCTTTTTTTCAGAGCTATTAATTAAATTTAAGTTTGACTCCTGACCGCTAGTGAATTATAAAAGGTTTCCATCTTGCTATAGTTTTGAAATATTTCAACCAAGTTTCTTTATAATCCTTGCTTTCCTCCTTCTCTCCTCCACCCCTAAAACCTCAGAAAACAATTTTTAAAACTCAATGTGCAATATAAATTAATTACTGCAATCTCTCAACAGCCACAGGGATCACATTCTTTCATGAAAAGTAGCATGGCTGGAAAACAGTGGAAAGATCCAAGAATCACATAAAATAAGGGTTGGGTAAAGGGAAAGGAATGGCTCTGAATAATTTTAAAACATTGTTGATAGAAGTTTGAGAAGATTTTACCTTCTAAAACAAACTGAATTTCTTATGTTAAAAACTTAATAGAAGGCTCTTGACAATTTACTTCTTGTTTCTTTGTAGGAGGCTAATTTTTTTTTCTTTCTGGAAACTTCTAAATCATTCACTATGTATTCACTAAATTTGCTAATATTCCAAGGGCATCATAAAATTTGAGGTTGAATTTCCTACTGACTCTGTTATCTAAAAATTGTATATTTTTTCTTCTGTGTTAGTACTTAGTAATGGGATTGCGGGATCAAATGGGAGGTCTACTTTGAGTTCTTTGAGGATTCTCCATACTTCTTTCCAAAGAGGCTGTATTAGTTTGCAGTCCCATTAATAGTGCATAATGTTCCCTTTTCTCCATACCCTTGCCAACATCAGCAGCTTTGGGAATTTGTGATGTGGGTTATTCTCACTAGGGTTAGGTGATATCTCAGGGTGGTTTTGATTTGCATTTCTTTGAAGGCTTTATTATCTAGAGTGTATCTCTTTTTTCAGGGTTTTGGGGATTTTTTTCTTTTACTTAAGTTTTAAAATGAGCATTTATTGTCTTCTAATTCAAAGTCATTTATTCCTGCATTTTCTTTTCACAAACAAAATGCTTTTTACTTCTAAAAATTTTTTACTAAATATCACCATATGCATAAATGCTCATTTTTCTGGACATAATGTTCTCATATGAAAAGGTATTAGGAAAATAAGTATCCCATCTCTGCTATACCCTATAAAATTCTACTCCACTTATATACACAAGAAGAAGAGTTAACAGTAACAATTGTTTAGTTCTTTATTTGTGTGTTTAATTTTGAACATCTAGTGTTTATAAATTTTGTGCTGGCATTTTAAAATTTCACAAGAAGAAAACTCTAGATTAGGGAGCAGCAAATTTTGTCTGTAAAGATCTGAGTAGTAAAAATTTTAGTCTTAGCGGGCCATGGGTCTCAGTCACAAATGCTTAACTCTTCTATTGTAGGGAGAAAGCAATCATATGCAACACTTAAATAAAGGGGTGTGGTTACGTTTTAATAAAACTTTATGTGAAAAATTACATGGATGGAGCTGCAACATACCTGTTTGGCCCTAGGGTCTTGGACTGTATGCTGATTGTCACCTTTTCCGGTGGAGGTAGGGGTTGGGAAGGGGAACTCAGAAGATCAGAAGTATCTCTAAGTCCATATTCCCACATTTCCATTACAGCCTTGTACCAACTAACTATTCTTTGTTTTTTTTTTTTTTTTAATTAAATCATAGCTGTGTCAAATAATGCATTTATGGGGTACAATGTTCTGGTTTTATATGCAATTTGAAATACAACAAACTGGTTAAAATAGCCTTCACCACACTTTCTTAATTATTGTGTTAAGACATTTGTACTCCACAATTAGTAGATTTGACATATACCCTTGTAAATATACCATAGATGTGGTTTGACCAATTACCGTCCCTCCACCCATCCTTTACCTTCCCCTCCTTCCCCCCCACCCCACAGCTCTTTATCTTGGGCTGTAGTTGTGTTATAGCTTTCATATGGATGTGTGGGTGATTATATATTAGTTTCACAGTAGAGTTGAGTACATTGGATACTTTTTCTTCCATTCTTGAGATACTTTGCTAAGAAGAATATTTTCCAGCTCCACCCATGTAAACATGAAAGAGGTAAAGTCTCCATCTTTCTTTACCACTGCATAATATTCCATGGTATACATATACTACAATTTATTAATCCATTTGTGGGTCGATGGGCACTTGGGCTTCTTCCATGACTTAGCAATTATGAACTGGGTTGCAATAAACATTCTAGTGCAAATATCTTTGTTTTAAAGTGAGTTTTGGTCTTCTGGATATATATCTAGCAGAGCAATTGCAGGATGGAATGGCAGGTCTATTTTTAGATCCCTAAGTGATCTCCAAACTTCTTTCTACCTGATCAAACTAAAAAGCTTCTGCACAGCCAAGAACACAGTATGTAAAGCAATTAACTATTCTTCTTAGACACACGTAGCTATATGCTTTTCCTCAGACCCCACTATTCCCTATAAACTCCCAATCCAACCTATTGATTCATTAGCAATTCTTATTGGCCTCTGAATTATCTAGACTCTGTAACTTTGATAGAAAGGATATAAACTGAGCAACTCATAAATATAATTGTTGTTATATAAATAACAAACATTTTCTTAATGCTCTGGCAGGCCAAAGTGTGGATGGCAAGACAGCAAATAAAGAGGAATTGATACATACTCAGTCAATGTTTCAATTGGCTTTGTTTGATGGAGCACCACTTTAGAAATTGAGGATACAATCCCCATTCTAGGAGATAGGCAAGAGTTTAATGTTCTGTGCAAACTCAAAAACAAAGTGTAGAATATGTGCTCTATATGATGACAGATAGAAGTTGTTTATTTAGTTAAGCATCTTACATCAGTGTTTGGGATCAAATGACCTGGCAGAACATTTTAAATGTGGTCCCTGGAATGCTTGCATCAGAATTATGAGGGGCAGGAGAGAGAAATTCTTTTGAACCCTGCAGATGCCTAAGTCAGTCACAAATTTCCTGAATTAGCCTCCTAGGTTCTGCTTTTTAAGAGATCCCCAGGTATTGTAACATTTGGAAAACAGCTCCTATAAAACAAGCATGGGTATTGTGCTGCTATTTGTTTATTGGATGTAATTTAAATTCCTTTTTAATAGAAAAGCAGCAGGCTATATCTTCAAGACAGAGTCAATTACATATGAGAACATTTATTTCCGACACAACAAGCATTGATTAAGATGTTTATCTGTGGCAGAAAGAGCTTAGTGCTGAGTCTTCTAATAAGTAGCTGTGTGTTTTTGGACTAACCATGTCACTTCTCTGGTCTTAGTATTCTAATCTGAGGGTAGAAATGAGTGCATTGTTAAAAGACACCAAGAGGCCACACGCGGTGGCTCACACCTGTAATTCTAGCACTCTGGGAGGTCATGGCAGGTGGATTTGCTGAGCTCAGGAATTCCAGCAAAAGCAAGACCCTATATCTACACAGGCATTGTGGAGGGTGCCTAAGGTCTCAGCTACTTGGGAGGCTGAGGCAAGAGAATCACTTGAGCCCAGAAGTTGCTGTGAGCTATGATGCCACGGCACTCTACTGAGGGCAACAGAGTGAGACTCTGTCTAAAATAAAATAAAAGACCACCAAGATGTCTTGTAGCTGGAACAGTGACTTTGAAATTCTATGAAAGCATTCCTATTCCTATGCTGGAGTATGTGGTGCTGTCATATGTATTTTGTTAGTGAGGTTGAAGGAAATTATTCCCTTTTAACAAGTGGCTCACCTGTATTACAATAGAGCAGGACATTCCTACCTTTGTTGGCATTGCACAAGGAGCATTTGTTTCCTGATGTGAAGGCCATGCTCCAGATTAATTAAATACAAATCTCTGCAGGTGAAACCCAGGCATCAATATTGCTAAGGCAATGGCAGCAAAGGTTACTTAATTACTAGAGTCACCTGGGTTGCTTGTTAAATGAGCAGGTACTTGGTCCCTATGCTAAACATAGAGTAGGATGGGTCCTGGCAATCTGTGTTTTTAGTCAACCATGGTGATTATTATAATCAG
Organism: Perodicticus potto; assembly: GCA_963574655.1. Classification (NCBI taxonomy): domain Eukaryota; kingdom Metazoa; phylum Chordata; class Mammalia; order Primates; family Lorisidae; genus Perodicticus; species Perodicticus potto. The sequence continues at coordinate 38,189 of CAUYRH010061431.1, read as the reverse complement.
ATAAAACTGGGGAAACAGCACACCCAGAGAATTGCAGATTCAGTCTGGTACAGGGGTTTTTCTTCCACCTTCATAGGTTTGTGGTTGGAACAGACACCTGTTACAAAAGACAGAGTAACAAGAAAAAAAACAAATTTACTAAGCAATATGTTTCCTATATACACAGGAGACCCCCTAGAGAATGAGTGGTTCTCTAAGAGTGACTTTGAATTCCAGTTTATGTGACATCTTCAACCAAGAGGAGCATGTTTTTAGAAAAATGATAAGACAAAGGAAAAGGGTTATATGGGCAGCAACTTGGGGGGAAAGGCAAAAACACAGAAGGCTGATAAAGCCTCGTTGGTAAAGCAGCAGTGTTCATGTAGATTCCTCTGCTATCTCTAGGCAGAGAGGGTGAAAAGCTCTTTTCAGTGGTTGATCTTTGTTCTCCCTAATGGAAGCAGGATGCCTTTTTGTCTTGGTAAATCTTTGTCTTGCTTTTAGGCAACTAGAGAAAGGACAGCATCTGATGCTTCTTAATGGTCTTCCCCCCAACAGTCCTTCACAGCATCCTTCTGCTCTTCCACACTAGGAAGTAGGACTGCCAAGAGTATTAGGGAGTAAGGGCTGTATAATGGGAATAAGAACACACAATTGTGGGAGAGACCGGAGAAGTCAGGGCTTGAGGGAGTTGGAAGATCTGAGAAGAGTTATTAACCAGCCACCCGAGTTCTTATAGGCAGACAGGTAGGAGTTTGCATAGGATTATTATAGTGTCATGGAGGAAATGGAATTTCTCTCCAACCTTCAAAAATTTGTAGTTGGGACAGATCCCTATAACAAAAGACAGACTAACCAGAGGAAAAACAGTGAGCTTATGAACACACACAGTCCACATCTCGCGGGTGAAACTTCAATGAAAGGTAACTCAAGGCAGTGGCCTTGAACTGTTCCCTACTTGACACCCTTAACAAAGAATAACAAATTTTAAACGTGACAAAAGGAAAGCAACTTTAAGCTTCTAGCAGTGGGAAACTGTAGGAAGGTAAACGTATGGAACGTAAACTAATGAAGTAAGATTTGTTTGCATATTCTCCTGGAGCCCTATCTGAGCTGGTAAGAGTTGTCTCCAGTAATGGAGAATTTATGTTCTGTTTGTAGGAAGAAAAGGGGGAAGATGGAAAGAGCTCTTCTGTTTGCTGCTTCTTAATAGCTGTTAGCTCTAAGATATTTATGTCAAAGAGGCATATTTTAGGGTGACATGCCTGATTTCCTCCAAAGGAAAGGCAGGTATAGGTGCCACTGCCACAGTGGGCTGGCAGAGAAAAATTGGCAGAATGTCCCAGAGTCAGGGGAAGGCCTGGGATGACTGGTGACCAGCAGGGCTGGCAGTTGGAAAAAAGAGCTAGAAGCAAGTCGGGGAAAGTGAGGCCGATCAGAAGATACACAGCAGTCTTCAGAATCTCACTCAAACTTCTGCTTTGACCAAATCTAACTCAGAATCAAAAACCAAAGGAGCCAAATGGGCCCAGTAGTAAACCACCACACCTGGAAAATGACTTTTTTTGTTCCCCTACAATTGTGCTTTTTAACAAATGAGATTGCTCCCTTATCTGCCCTTGAATTTTGCCCAGGGGAAGAAAACACACTTCACGTATTTGTTGCTCTCCTCTGCTGGAATTAATTCATGCTAACCCTCTATTAACATCTCTAATTGTTCACTCAGTTATCTACCACCTGCTTTATGAAACTCATGCAAACATTTACCAATGTCCTTGGTCCAGCTTTGGACAAAGGAGAAGTCTGTAGCTCTTCTTTGGTCTTCTTTGTTCCTAGGAGTCACATTGTGAAGATGGACTTGTCTCTTGGTTTCTTCAGACTGATGGATTCTGCTAGTCACTTATTGGTGATTCTTTCTTTATGGTTTTATGCTCAACTGCACAAGGTCATCATGTGACTATCATGGCATGAGCACTCTAGTAATAATTTTTATTTGGTGGCTTGAAAAGATTTTGATGCTTTAATGGAATGGGTGTTTCTGAACCAAGTTTATGGATAAGCACAGCGTTTTGTATTCATAGCCAATATTTGCTGCATAATCTGGCTTTTCATGCAACAGTGGCTACAGGGAAGTAGAACAATAGAAGGAAAACTCTACATATTCAGAAAAAGGTAGTAAGGAGAAAAATTGACCCTGAGGCAGAAAGCAGGGGAGAAAGGCTAGTGGAGGAAAAAAGAGGAAGCATCTTCCTCAATACCAAGGTCACACCACATTTCAGTGTCATAATTCTCTATCACCTATGATGGACTTCGTGAGTGAAATCCATACGGTTTGCTGTATTTTAATTATGGACTAAAAAATAGAATGTTCTGTTACAATTCTAGAATTAATCAGCCCTGGCCTGAGAAGTACAAAATGGAATTTTTAGACAGAACTCTGCAATTAATTCATAAGATTTTGAGCAAAATGTTTTTGATGTCTGGCCTCTGCTTTCTCATCATTAAATGTGGCGTTTTGACTGAATCAGAGCTTACATATTAGCAGCCTATGTGCTACATATGTACTAATTGACCCTCACATTTTGGCCATAGAGGCTTTTTTTGTTTTAACTTAAAAAAACCTAAACTCCACAATTTATTTGAATTTCATGTATTTTTCTAACGCTTTTTCTACCCCAAGATCCAATTTAGGATACCATAATACTTTTAGTACAGGATGATTTTTTACATTGAATTGTCAATATTTAAAAAGTGAAATATTTCACATGAAAGATGTAGATTTCACAACTCCCCTGGAAGCTCAGGTGATCTCTCTGTTAGCAAGGGCCCTGTGCTCCCATATAGCAATGGTAAGTTAGAGCTGAGTTGCTACTGTCCCTTTGGACATGGGATGTGCCTTCATTTCCCACAGTCTCCATTACTCTCTATTGCCTTTCAGACAATGAGGCAATAGAGAGTGGCCAAGTGACCATCACTTGCCACCTCCTTTTAGTTAAAACACTGTAGAGCACTGTCCAACTTTTTGTTTTTCTCTGTGCCACATATTAGAAGTATGAAAGTTGTCTTGGGACATACGAACGCTAATGACAGCTGGAAAAAAAAAAAAAAAGAAGGGCCATGTGTAATTTTCATGATATCCAACACCAGAGATGACCACGAAAGTTCTCACAAAATCAGCATGCAAGCCACCAACTGTGGGTTGGACACTGCTGCTATAGAGCATTTACTGTACTTAGACCTCTGCAAAATGGGAGAAGTCAAAAAGCAGCCTAAAAAGACATCATGTCTCTAGAAAAATGGGAAAGAAGAAATTTAAGGGAAGAAAAACACATTTAAATAACTGTCTTACTCCATTTGTGCTGCTATAAAAAATACCTTAGGCTGTAATTTATAAAAGAGAGAAATTTATTTCTCACAGTCCTGGAGGCTGAGAGGTGTAAGGACAAGCAGAGTCAGCATCTGCTGAAGGCTGTTCTCTGCTTCTGCGATGGCATCTTATTGGTTCATCCTCCAGGGACAAATGCTGTGTCTTCATGTGATAGAGGGCCCACAAGCCCTTTGATGAGGCACTAATTCATTCCTGGAGGTGAAGCCTTCATGGCCTTCTAAAGGACTCACATCATAATACTGTTCTATTGGGAATTAAGTGTCTTTGTAAAGTTTGGAGGGGACACAAATGCTCAAACCATTATAATCAACTTACTTCACTCATTTACACAGTCTTCTTGGCGTCTGTAGGAATTTTGAGTTGAAATCTCTAGACAAGAGCCTCTTTTCCAGTGATAGTGTTTGGCAACCAAGCCAAAGTTCTTTAGGAAATATGAGAGTCCTGCAGACTGGCTCTATGATGCTCTTTCTTTAAACTCTCTCTTACCCAGTGTAGGACCTCAACCAATATCATCCTGTCTTTTTGCTTGTTTAGTTCCATTTACTCTGGTCTTGGGAAGGCAGAGTGCAACGTGATTAAGAATATGGGCTCCACTTCAAACTCATCAGTTTCAAATTGTGGAGCTTCAGTACTTCTGTGGGGTATGACTTAATCTCCCACTTCAGTTTCCATTTTAGAAAATTGGACTAATTTTTTTTTTTGTAGAGACAGAGTCTCACTCTATCGCCCTCTGTAGAGTGCTGTACAGTCACAGCTCACAGCAACCTCTAGCTCTTAGGCTTAAGCAATTCTCTTGCCTCACCCTCCCAAGTAGCTGGGACCACAGGCACCCGCCACAGTGCCCGGCTAATTTTTGATGCAGTTTGGCCAGGGCCGGGTTTGAACCCGCAGCCCTCAGATATGGGGCCGGCGCCCTACTCACTGAGCCACATTGGACTAATAAATAGGCCCTAGTCTACTGGGTTATAACAGATGAGTAAGCTAATATGCATAAAGGGCTTAGAACAATAAGCAGCACATAAATGTATTCTTAGTACATAGTAACAACTATTATTACCACCACTGTGTTATCACCGTACAGTGTGTCGAATCCCCATGTTAGCATTATACAAATTCCCTGAGCCCAGAAGTCTTCATACTTGTGAACATGGTAAAGAGTATTAGGATATACAACTTTGTAAAATTGACTAAGCATACTTTATGTAGTTCAAGGTAAAAATTCAGGCCAAGTAAATAAAAGTTACAGGGAAATGGTGTTGGTTTGCCATAACAAAGACTTTCCTTATTTTCTGAGATAGAAAGCAATGAAATGGGCTGCTATTAAGGTGATGGGCAACTGTCACTAATGGTGTTCCAGCAAAGACTGGATGTTCATGGTTAGGGATGTTGCAGGGCCGTTGTCCAAAGTGTTAGCACAAGTGACATGTGACTATTTACATTTGTTATTTAAAATTAAGTAGTTAGGTTCAAATTCTAGCTAAAAGAAATATCTAAAAAGTAAAACATAAATTAAGATAAAAATTCAGCTCCTCAATTGTACTAGCCACATTTCATGTGCTAATAGCAATAGCCACAAATGGCTATTGGTTTCTTTGCTAGACAGTACAAATATAGAACATTTCCATCAGCACAGAGAGTTCTCTCGAACAGCACCATTGTAAAGAGGTGTTCTGTTCTGAATTTCTGAATCTGGCAGTTGGGAAATGTCAACCCCAGAAACATGGGACAGAAATAAATAAGAAACTGAGATACTGAGTAGAAAAGCACTGACCCACAGACTCTTGTATATCAGCTTCAGCAAGCCACTGTTTATGAGACTTGGTTTCTTTGTATGTATAATTAAAACTTGCCCCAAAGGGTGGTTATGAGTATGAGTGGGTAAAATTCAAGTTCAACCTGTGGTACAAGGCAGGACACAGGGATGTTTGGGTACTTTCCTTCTGCTGAAAAGAAAGAAACAAGGGGAACCAGTAATCTCAAGTAGAGCCAGCAGCCTGTTTTATGTCAACCTCCCCAAAATCAGTCTCTTTCTAAAATCAACAGCTAACATCATTGGTCACTTAACCATGTATCAGGCACTGAGCTAAATTCCTTGCATATGTTACTCATCTAATTCCCACCACCACCATGTGAGCTGGCTGCTTACTTGATGGATGTTTAGAGAGATTATGTGATTTGTCCAAGATTGTAAGGGACTGTATCTAGAATGTAAATGTTGCTTCTTTGACTCCAGATTGGTAACTAAAACAAACAAACAATAAACAAGCAAATAAAAAAAAAGAACACTGCAAAATAATTTAGAGAGGTTTATTCTGCACCAAACATGTGTGACTATGTCCTAGGAGCCACACCCAAGAAGTTTTGAGCATTTGGTCCCAAGGTGGTTGGGTTACAGTTTGATTTTATACATTTTAGGGAGACACATTTTACAGGTAAAATCATAAATCAATACAAAGACGGCATACATTTGTTTGGTCTGAAAAGAAAGGACATCTCACGGTAAAGGGCTTATAAGTTATAGGCAGGTTTAAAAATATTTTGATTTATAATTGTTTATCAAATAAAGCTTTGTCTAAATGCTTGGAGTATTGTAGTTAAAAAAGTTTGTTAATCATAGATAGACCATAATATAATAACTCAAGTGATATGTTAAGCAAACTGATGGCCTACAGGTGATTTAACCTTTGCCCTGCATGGCCCTGGGTGCTGTTAATAATTTACTACATTATTGTCATAAGAGTCTGTTTTGTCAGTCTTATGATCTATTTTAACATTAATGCTGGTCAATTGTTGCATCTAAACTCCCAAAAGGGAGAGGGTGTAATGAGGTTTGTCCAATTTCCCCTCCCCTCCCCTTTCCTCTTGTTCCCTCCCTTTTCCTTTCCTTCTCTTCTCTTCATGGCTGGAAACTCACCTGTAAGATTTTTATGAATTCTCCTTGGCCAAGGGAAGGGGCATTCAGTGGGAGGGGGCAAATAGGGTGAAAGGATTGGGTCTGCTGATTGGCTGCGGATGAACTCATAGGGTCGGAAAGCCGAAGTTGTCTTCCTGGATGAGACAGTTCCTGGGTCACAAGACTTGTTAGATTATTTCCCACACATGGCCACTGGTTGGTGCCCTCAAATGCAGAGTCTGGATGATACCTCAAAGACAACACTTTTACAACAGTGATGTCATCTATAGAAGCACTTAGGGAAGTCACGAATCTTGCCCCTGTTGGGGATATATGACACTTAAGCAGTAAATGGTTCCAGCAGTAAGCAAGTTAGGGAACAATGGCTAATTAACTTTTACCTATAGCTGTACTTCTGTAGAAGTCAGACTTCTATCACATTTCCTGTGTTAGGCCTTATATAATTTTAATATAGATTGTTTCAGCATCAGTTGCTTTACTCCTGTGCTCCCAGCCTAGCATCTTTGGTTTGTTTTTTGTTGTGGTATTTTTTTAGAGATGCTTTCCAGGCTGGAGTATAGTGGCACAATCATAGCTCATTGCAATCTTGAATTTCTGGGCTCAAGGAATCCTCCTGCCTCAGCATCCCGAGTAGCTGGGGCTGTGCCTGGCTAATCAAAAAAAGTTTTTTATAGATAGTGTCTCCCTGCTTTGCCCAGATTGATTTGGAAATCCTGGTCTCAAGTAGTGCTCCCCCCTCAGACTCCTAAGTAGCTGGCATTCTTGTTTGTAAGACAGAGGAACAAATTCTTTAAGGGTTGAAAGCATTCTGCTCTTTGTCATACAGAAATAAAGATGCCATATATATTCTTTGGACAACGATACTATAAACTCTTATAATCAAGAATTGTAGGCTCGGCACCTATAGCTCAAGTTGCTAAGGCACCAGCCACATACACCAGAGCTGGCAGGTTGGAACCCAGTCTGGGCCTGCCAAACAATGACAACTACAACCAAAAAGTAGCTGGGCGTTGTGGCAGGCACCTGTAGTCTCAGCTATTTCGGAGGCTGAGGCAAGAGAATTGCTTAAGCCCAGGAGTTGGAGGTTGCTGTGAGCTATGATGCCACAGCACTCTACCCAGGGTGACAGCTTGAAGTTCTGTCTCAAAAAACAAACAAACAAAAAAAAAAAATCCAATTGTATCTACAACATTTTCTGTAACATCCTTTTCTTCTATATCTCACAGAATTACACAGAACACACAAGTATGCAATAACTATTTGCCTTATTGGACGTAAATCTTAAAGGACAGATTGACAAGAAATGTTTCTTATTCAGCAACCTATTCAAGGGAAAACTTGTCAATCTTCAGAAAGAAAAGAAAGATTTCATTATGTATATATTTGTTATCACCATAATTATTGATAGCTGCCTGCAGTTAAGGTGAAATGCCATTTCTTCTCAGAAAAAAAAAAATTTGGCTGATGAAGGACATTTCAATAGTTTTTTTAGTTTTATTTTGTTGTTGTAGCTCAATTCCTTAAAAAGCTATGGGAACAGTTGCTTACCTTTAGGCAATTTCCACCTTTTCTATTGTAAACATAGATCAGATCTCCCTTCTTAGTCAATGTACTACTGTTTGTCCTCTAAGCCAGCCAAGGAGAAAACTCCAATTAACTAAACAATTGGTCAAAGAAGTGTTACTCAGACAAAATACAGGGGAAGGAAATGGCTCTTGGCAATTGCATTCCTTCCGAGCTTCTGATTCTCCTTTACTGTACAGAAGGCAGCCTGAGTGGACAGATCAGACATTTTTATGTTTCATCTAGGTATGTAAATGCTCTCGAGTTTGTAGATCCCCAATTATATTTGTTCAGGTTCCCAGGGAATTAAGAAAGAGATGATCCATTTAATTTTAGATTTTGGACCTTGGCAATTCTTTCTTTCTTATTTTTTTAGAGACAGAATCTCACTTTGTCGCCCTCAGTAGAGTACTGTGGCATCACACCTCACAGCAACTTCCAGTTCTTGGGCTTAGGTGATTCTCTTGCCTCAGTCTCCTGAGTAGCTGGGACCACAGGGGCCTGCCACAATGCCTGTCTATTTTTTGCTGCAGTTTGTCTGGGGCCAGGTTTGACCCCGCCACCCTTGGTATATGGGGTTGGCATCCTATTCACTGAGCCACAGGCGCCACCCAGAAAGATTTTCCTTAAAAGATGACAGAATGATATCAGATTTTGAAAGGCGTCAAATGTTACTCAAAATGCTTAAATATACTTTATGTGTTGGTTCGTTGTTTTGTTACTGTTTCTTACAAAAGTATTATGTATTTGTTAAATACATTGCCTTATCAACAGGTTGTTTTGGTGGTATTTTCAGGGGGCAAGTATTCAACAAAGCTGTTTATTCTTATCATAGTAATAAAGCTAAATTCAAATCCTGTTCCCAGAATTACTATTAACAATTTGGTATGTGTATTATCAGATTTTTTTTTTCTATACTTATATAAACTTTCTGTATACATAATTTTGAATTGTTTTCACAAAAAAAAAAAAAGGAATCGTTCCAGTCTTATGTCTTAATTTTCCTTACTTTTGTATCCTGGAGATTTTTCCTTGTCTTCTTATTGAGCTAATAATAATATTTATAATTATAATACCAAAAATAGCCAGGTATCATCAAGACACCATGTTGTCAAGATTATGACTAATGCACCACTAAAATATACCTGGGTCTCCCTACTATAACACAATGTCTTTTCCTTGCATTAATCTGTTTGATATAAACTTTGTGCCCAATGCATCGTTGTCTACTACACCATTGCTACCATGTGAATTATGGGAGAGATCTCCTGTCCTATTGTTCATACATGTAGCAAGTATGTGAAATTCTTCCCATATGTTTTGTGGAAAAAGGTAGATATTTTTAAATCATGTTTATCCAAAATTATAGAACAGATTTTAGTACTGCTTGAGTTGGCCACAGTGGTAGGCCCCATAGTGGCCCCCCAAAGTTGTCCCATTCCTAATTCTCAGAACCTGTGAGTATGTGACCTTATATGTCAAAGAGGAATTAAGATTGCAGATGGAATTAAAGCTGCTAATCATCTGACTTTAAAATAGGGAGATTACCCCCGGATTATCTGAATTGGCCCAATATAATCACAAAGATTATTAAAAATATAAAAGGGAGCAAAAGAAGATTAGAGTGATATGATGTGAGAAGAACTCAGGCAGACTGTCACTGCTAGCTTTGAAGATCAAGGAAGGGAGACCAAGAATCAAGAAATAGGGCAGCCTATGAAACCAGAAAAGGCAAGTCATATTCTCCACTAGCACCTCCTAGAAGGAACACAGCTCTGCTGATGCCTTGCATTTAGCCCCATGAGACCCACGTCAAATTTCTGAATTACAGAGTGTGACAATAATGAATTTGTGTTGTTTCAAGCTACCAAGTTTGTGGCAATTTGTTACAAAAGCAATATAAAACTAAGACAGCCTCCAAATAGCCCTTCATAGAATGCTACATCATAACTGAAGCTAAACTTCATTTCACTTTCAAAGTAGAGAGCTTTTCCCATCAGAAGAACCACCTTTTACTTTCATAAAAAGCCATTTCATAGAATCTATTAGTGGGGACCTTGATATGAGATCTTTTCTTTAAAAAATGGACGAATTGAAGATGAAAATACAGGTTTTTGCTCCCTAAAAATATCTTATATTAATTGGGATCACAGTCCAATTGTGATTGTGTGATTTTTACTGGTTGTGTGGGTCTGGATTTTTACTCTCCAATTTATATTTGTTGGGGAAAGTCTATGCCACTCCATTATTTGTGACTGTGATTGCTGTATTGGTACAGATTTCCCTCTTGAACAACAGGAGTAAACCACGGACTTAAATGACTCTTCAATTTTGTGCTTCCTGATACTAAATGCCACAGTGATTTGGCAGACAACATTTATTCTACAGATTCTCTTAGAGGCTCATGACATTGGGAGAACCTTGACTACACCACTAGCAGTAGCGCTTGTGAGCAACCACTTGAACAAATGTAAGGCTTTCATAATTAACAATTCAAATGGTTAGTAGAATATAGGTGTCTGTGAGTCACTGTCTAGGCATGGCCATAAGACAACATGTTGTACATGATGACATCTCGGTACTTTTGTTGGCATAACTAAAGTTTTCCTCACAGAGCAGGATGCCAACTTCACTTGTCACCCAACATTTACAGACAAAAGAACCATGTAGAGGAAAATGGCAAAAAATTACCATCTTAGCTTCTAGCTGGCTGTGTTATTTAATGTAGTTGTTTTTCTTTTAAATCACTAATGCTCACTTAGCAGATTAGAGATTTCAAACTGGTGCCACTAATATTGTCATAGTTAGTCATCTGAAATACTGTCTGTACATGTGACACACCGTACTATTTAAATTCACAGGTTGGCCTCAAATGAAGACAAAACAATGCTAAAATCATTGATTCATGTGGAAATGCTTCCATTTTATGCAGGCAAAAAAGTCACTACTGTTCATTAGTGTGTTGACAACATTTGCCATCATGAAAAAAGATTATGGCACTCTAATGACAGCTAAAATTTATGAATATCAGTTATTGTTCATCAATATTAAAGCTGGTGAGAGGCTTTTAAATCGCTAAGTTTAATGTTCACAAAAATGTTATGTTTTCAGTCTTTTATTATGATGATGAATAAAAGTGTGGTACAATTTTATGCTAAAGAAGTAATAAGGCAAAATGCACTTTTGCTAAAACATCAAATTAATTACTGTCATCTAAAGGGATGATCTCACAAGTCTTCAAGTATTTAAGTAAGTATCTAAGTGGAAACTCAAAATCCATTGGCTGCCTCTACTAAGTGCTGAGCAAGAAAAAACATGCTAGAATGCTATCTCATAGAGGGGGTATAATTTCTTTTATGTCATTTGCAGTAGTATGGATGGAACTGGAAATGATTACATTAAGTGGACAAGCCAGGCACAAAAGGACAGAGGCTGTGTGTTCTCACTTATGTGCGGAAACAAAAATAATTGGAGAAAGAAAATAGAATGATGGATATGAAAGCCTGAAAAGGATGTGTGGGTGAAAGGAGGGGATAATGAGAGGTTGGTTAATGAGTACAAGCATACAGTAAGATAGAAGACATAAGCTTCACATTCAATAGTGGAGTGGGATAACTATCGTTAGCAGGGATATTTCAAAGTAGCTAGAAGAGAAGACTTGAAATGTTCCCAACACATAGAAATGGTAAATACTCAAGCGGATGGGTGCCCCAAACACCTGACTTGATCATTACATATTCAGCAAAATATATCTACACCCTAAATACATATAATAATTTGTATCAGTAAAAAAGAAAAGAAGAAGAAAAAGGAGGATTAAACTATAGCCCAGTAGACTTTGCTGGGTAAGACATAACAGGGAACCAACATTACATAAACATGGACCATTTGTAACCTGCTGTGTTAGGTGATTCTGAACATTGATTTATTTGTGACTCAAACTTTGTGAGGTATGTATTACACCCATTTACTAGTGACACAGAGTCTCTGAGAGGGTAGTGAATTTGAGTTCACAGAGCTAGTAAGTTGCAGAGTTCTCTAAATCCAAAATCAATGAACTTATTATTAACACAGTGTCACTCATCTGCTAACTGGTCTGAACAGTCCCCATCTTAGCACCAAATGATTTCAAACTCTAGAATACTGTGCCATAAAGGAGAAGTATAATGTCTTTCACATCTCTCTTTACATGGAGAATAAAGCTATAATGTTGGGTTAGGGTTTGTTACTATGGTCTTTATAGATTTCATTCAACACATAGCTGCAATTGAACACCTTCCTGATGGGTAAACTTCTGTGCTGGTTTATGGGGAGGATGGAAGGTGGTTTCTGCACATGGTGTTCACAGGCTAGAGGAACTCCAAGTGGGACTGGGCACAAGCCCAATGGGAATCTGTCCCCAATGCTGTGAGAGTCATAAGGGAGGCTGTTACTAATTGTGGCTGGAGACTTACAAAGTATTATCTTTGGAGATAATATTTTGGCTGTGCTTTACAATATGAGAAGAATTCTCACAGATTAAAGAGGGAGAAAATGACACTGTAGGCTCAGGAAATACTGTCTATAAAAACCACAAAGAGTTTGGTTTGTTTTCAGAAAAGAACCAGAGTTAGGTTCCTTATGAGAATGAAGTGGAAATGTGAAAATTCAGTTAGATAATTTCTGTAGACAATATAAAGCCAGAAGGAGTTTCTAATATAGTAAGCTAAATCTGAGGGTTTTGATATAAAAAGGCAGGACCAAAACTGTGGGAGGAAAATGGTTGGTGAATGATTACAATCACCAGGTAGAAGATGACACCAGGTGATCTGTAGGGTCTACAAATGTGTAGTTCTGAGCACATTTTACTTTGAAATCAAATGTGAGTTATGTGTCTTAGTAAACAGTGAGAACATAAACAGTTGTAAGGTACCTTAACCCCAATTAGTTTTCTTCTCTATTTAATGATTCAAAACTTGCCCTACATGAGCTTTATAAGAATACGGTTCAACTGTTCTGGCTTTAAAATTGGTTGAACCCACCTTTTCTCTATTTTGGACAATATTGCTAATTAGCTAATAGCATTCTGATGCTACCCTCTCCACTGGTTTATGATTTGCACTCAGTCCCTGGCTTGTGTTATTACAAAGCCTGAGAATGGGTATTAGGGTGCAAGCCTGGCACATAGTAGGGACTTAACACTTCTTAAAGAGGGAAGAGTTAGAAGGAAGAAGTATTTGAGCTGAGCCTCAGTGGATGAATGAGATTTCCACACATGGGAATGAGAAGGAAGTGACTTCAAGGTAGAGAAAATGAACCGCAAGGGGCCGGGGATTATACCATGACTTTGTTCTGTCCTGTGCTAACCAGCCTGCTTAACTAACTTCATTTCATCTTTGAAGTAAATGTTATGAGGTAGATATGACTGTTCCCACTTAAGAGATGAGAAAACCAATCCTTGTAGAATCCAAGTGACTTTTCTAAGGCTTCATAAATAACTGTATGTGGAAAAATGAGAATTCAGAGTCCAAAAAACATTGATTGCTTTTGCTCTTCAAGTTATTGCCCTACCCAGAACAAGTCCAAGACGTTCTTACCTCTTCTAGCCATTTCCCTGAGAAAATGTAATTTGAAAGAAACATGAATAAGTAAGAATAACTTTAACAATTTTTGAAATGCCTTCTGCCTGATTGGCCTTAGAAGACCTATCTTGGTTCCTTTTAAAGAGTAAACCATTATGCATTGGCACTTTTTTTTTTTTTTTTGGCCTAGACAATGAAATCCCTTAATATTCCCAAACAGAAAGGCAAATTATATCTCTTTTCTTTATGGATACCAAAACTAAGATACAGGCAGCCTGGCTGGATTTCTCAAGGTACAATAATGCCAGCATCAGTTTTTACCCATTTCCCTACTCTGCAGTCTCAAGGGTTACATTGCCTCTGTCTTGTTCAACATGCCATGAAAATCTGTTTCCTGCTGATGGATTTGGGTGGCTGGAAAGCATGAGCTGCTGGAGTTAGGAATCTCGGAAATGAAGACTGCACAGTGTGTTGGAAAATAATTGCTCACAGGAAAAAGCTGAGATATTTACCCTCTGGGGCTAGGAGGAGTGACAACAGAAAGTGAAACCAGAATTAAGTGTAATTGGAGGCTTTGTTGCTGCCTCCCAACTCAGCTTTAAGTCAGTGGTTAGGACAGAAGGATCCAGCTATAAGAATACGCTGTACTATATGTTTAAAATACAGATCCCTGGGCTTCAGTCTAGACTTGCTGAATTAGGGTTTCCCAGGGAGAGACCAGGTAAGTGGGTATTTTATCAAGCACTTTCAGTGACTCCTAGCAGGGAACTTTAGGAAGCAATGATCCATGACGATTCTTATTTGCACTTCATAGCCTGAATACTATGTTTAATTCAGAAGGCACATTATCAAAATTTCAGAAGTTACAAGATGACAAGAAGAGTACCTTTTAAAGAGGAATTTGATGCAAAGACTTAATTAAGGAGGATAGGGTAGTGAAGAGAGGGATGTATTTCAGGGAAATCATTTCTAGAGAAACTCATTTAGCTTATACATTTATAGACATAAGTTTATAATGTATAAGCATATAAGTTTCTAGGGAAACTTATATATCTAAGATTATCATAGACTATATATTCTTCCATTCTATTTTGTCATTGTGAATTTGAGGTGAAATTAGCTGAAACAATTAACAAGTGTATCTAACACTGAAATAATGCTGGATGGGTACCGGACACAGTTCTGAGGACTTCTAACATGTTAACTCTCATATTAACTTTTGAATCCACACAACAAACCCCACAATGTAGATATTATTTTTATCCTCATTTCATAAATGAAGCATATGAGGCATAGAGAAGCTAAAGTAGCTTAACAAAGGTCATGTAGTAAGAGAGTGGCAAGGCAGGGATTTAAACTCAGACACCTGGCTGCCACACACACCCTTCATTCTGGGTGATGCTCCGCTAGCTTGCCTATAAAGAACCTTATGCCTTTGACCTTCATCATCAAGCTGAAAGATCCTTTAATGGGGGGAGAGTTTATAATAATAAGTTTTCATTGTAGATGAAAAGATAGATGATGAAAATATATGTATTATCTCATAAATTACCCAATAAGTACACCAATGATATATATTATCTTGTGAATTGCCCAATAAGTACACCAATTTTTTTTGTAAAATCCTCAGTAACTTTCATAAGCTCACACAGGTAATAAATGATAGATTTAAGTTTCAAGTGTGGATCTGTCTGAATGTAGAAACCTGGCCATTCCACCTGTTGTTGCTTGTAGAATCAATATTTATAGTCAGAGGACATGAGATCCAAGGGTTCTATGAGCCTTCCATTGCAAGGACCATGGCTTCTGAGGGCATGTCTGAATCTAAAGGTATTTGTGGAACTTCCAAATTACAGAGGAGGGCAAGAAATGAAGTTTGGGTATTTCCATAATGGAATGCATAACAACTTTTGACCATGAGAGGGGCAGAAGGTACATTGACTCAAAAAAATCAAAGATGTGAATTGCCACACAGGATGCTTCCAACAAAGATGGGTGAGTGGTGTTCATTTTTCCTAAGTAGAAATGTCAAAAGTGGAGACAGGGACATCCTTGGGTAGAAATGTAAAGAACCATGATATAGTGTCATGTAGTAGATACAGATGTAAGTCATCCCTTCCCTGAGAACAAGGCAGTATGTGGCATGGCTTCAGAATAGGGGTTTCAAGTCCAGACCATTCATACCCAATTTTGGATTTGGGGCAGACTTCTCTAAACCTACATTTTTCTTTTCTGTAAATCTGAAAGAATAATTGTACTTTTCTAAGATTCATAGCTATTAAATGAATTAATGAATATGAAGTGTTCAGTAAAGTGCCTGATGAGTAGGACCCATTGGTTTTATTGGAAGCAAGATTCAGAAGGAAAAAAACAAGAATTATATCTGCCTCTCCTGAGCCTGGCCATATTTAAAGATGTTTACATTTTCAACTCACTGTCAGTTTTGACACTCTGGACCTTGACCATGACTCAGTTAAAGCTTCCAGAATTCTTTGTCCATATCGTCTAGTCTAGTTAGGCTTCATTTCCTCACCTCCTAAGCAGCATGACTGTATTCAAGATCATCGTGAGGTGTCACAGTGCCTTACAGGGTGAGCGTGAGGATGTGGTGATTACCACATGTAAAGTACTCCGTTTACGACTCTGGCTGCCTGTTTTTAGTCTCACCTAAAGTTTTAGGTTGGGTGACACCCTCTGAGTGTAAAGCACTTTGGTTCTTCTCTGGAAAATTAAACTTTTTCTAAATGACCAGTGCTACCCTCAAGTAATCCCAATCCATTTAGCAGCCTGAGCTGCAACTTTTGGGGATTGTCTTATCAATTGTGCAAGATTTCTTTAGGCTTTAATAATGTTGCAGTGGTGAGATTAAAATGGAGCAAAAGAAGACAATTAGATTAAACACAGTTCCAGCCCTCTGGTCTAGTAATAGCTTTCAATGTCCATCAAAGGTCACAAGCCATTATTTTTCTCAATTAGTAGGCAAAGGGTAAACCCATCAAAGACAACACAGTCACCTGTAAGCAAGGAGACAGAGCCAGAAGAGTTGCACTCATCAAGGTCATGTTCCTAAAATCTAACAAAACTCATGTTGTGATTCAGTGGAACACCACCTCAGACACATGTTAGAATCACCTGAGAAGGTTTTTAAAATCTTCTTTTTCTTTTTTTTTGAGACAGATTCTCACTCTGTCGCCCTTAGTAGAGTGCTGTGGCATCACAGCTCATAGCAAACTCAAACTCCTGGGCTCAAGCGATTCTCTTGCCTCAGCCTCCCAAGGAGCTGGGACTACAGGCGCCCGCCACAACACCCAACTATTTTTTTGTTGCACTTGTCATTGTTTAGCTGGCCCAGACTGGATTCCAATCCGCCAGCCTTGGTGTATGTGGCTGATGCCATAACCACTATGCTACAGGTGCCAAGCCGATTTTTAAAATCTTCTGTAGGTAAAATAAGAGGTATTCCACCCATACTGTAGGTAAAATAAGAGGTTTTCTGTGGTAGGACCCAAGTATCTGCTTGCTTTATTTGTTTGTTTGTTTGCTTTAAAGCTCCTAGGCGATTCTACGGTTAAGTCAAGGTTAAGAAATAGGATATAAACGTTTTAATAAATTAGTTTCCAGGATGGAGACAGAAAAATAAAAAAACAACTATTTTGATGGAGGAAGTGATTCTATTATCTTTAAAACTAATGTTCAACATTAATGGCTCACTTAGCTGTTGCCTATATCTAGCAGTGAAACAAATTAACTCAAATGCAAACAGTTTATTTATATGTACACATTGCCATACATTTATTCGAATCCCTAGCGATACTCTCAAAGCTAATTACAATGAAAAATAAGCCATTCTGTGTGTAAATATATATGCAATTCTGCCAGTTAATTGCCCAGAATTTACATTTTGTCAACATTCCCAAGTGAAGAAAGTACGGAATTTTTTTCCCCAAGGAGCAAACAACTTGCATAGTCTTTGAAAATATGCTCAACATTATCATTTTGTTATTCCTTAAGATAATTGATGAGGTGAAATAAATCTAATAAATTAATATTAGATTAATGTAAGTTTTCTCTTGACACCCATCATCCTTTGGCCCAGTAAAGAGAACAGATGTTTCTCAGGTCTTCTTTGGGATCACAAGTGCAATGACCTCATCACTACATCACAAAATCATTTCTGATGGGCCTTAAGACTGTGGCCCAAAGAGATAATGTATTCTAAGAAAAAAAGTGATTGTCATACAGAACATCACAAATACAGCAGGTGGCATGTTAGGGTGGCCACTAACCAGAGACTATCCATCTTGAGATTTTCAGTGTTCTTTGTAATGGAGGAAAAAAAAATGATGGTTCTTGATTATCTTCCCTACTCCCTCTTTCAAAATTCCTGAGCATCATTTTTTTTAACATTTACTCTTTGCCCCAATGAAAGCAGGAAAAGGAACACAAAATAAAAATCCCTTCTACCTGTGCTACCAATGTCTGCCCCAGCTCACCCTGCCCTAGACCCAAGGGAAATTGGAGGCAACACATTCATGACCTTAGTTACTATTTAGAAGCAAGACAGCATCACACAAGAATGTATTCTGAATTCATTGCTTATACCTGTATTTCTTTCCTATTCTTTTCTTTGTGAATAACTTCATGTTAGATCCAAGATCAGCATGTGGTGGAAGAGTTATGAAATCACTCAGGAAAAGCATCTGTTGAACATAAGATTTGTTATGTAGGATATATCAAAAATATATATATAAAGTGCTATTTTATTATCTGATATGACTTGCTAATATTGTCACAATATATAGCCTGTGTTTTGCTGTGGCAGATACTTCATTTCTGTAAAACAGGTTTTGCAGTTCCCATCCCTCATACCTCTCCAGGAGAGATATGTTCTGGGATATTCATCTAGTACACACTTGTGCCAGTGCATATGCACACTCTCTCTCACACACACACAAATGCAACCAAAATCAAACTAAAGAGTTCAGAAATTATTTAGTAGTAAAAAGCTAACAAAGGCTACCAATGATTGTAATAATTGAGATGAGCTTCTGACACCTTGGATCACAATATCTTTTATCATAGATATGAGATTGACATGAGCTTTTGACACCTTGGATCACAATATCTTTTATCATAGATATGAGATTGAGATGAGCTTCTGACACCTTGGATCACAATATCTCTTATCATAGATATGAGATTAAGATGAACTTTCAACACCTTGGATCACAATATCATTTATCGTAGATACGAAGAAAAAGCCCATGCATTGACTTGCTGAAGTGCAAAAAAAAATTTGTAAAACTGAATTTTGTATTCTTTGCATAGAAATCATGCCAACAATGTGGGTCTATGTAAAGCTGGTAAAATATATTTGAGATCCAAATTTTAACATTAATGATGTCAACCCTGTCATGCCATTGGTTACTAGCCGACAGAAGTAGTCACAGTTCTAAGATGATATTGTCCTACCTGGCTTCTGAATGCTCTTTCTCTTTTGGCCAATTTTATTTTTATAGGTCTTGTTCCATTTAATTTCTTGATTTCTTGGGGATTTTCCATCACTCTCACATTTTCAATTTCAATATAAATTGGTGCTGCCTCTTGTGTTGTGTCTCTGAATACTCTTCTTAAACACGAGCTCCTGTTTTTAGAGTTGTGTGCACATTTTCACATTCGTATTAGGAATAAACCTCAATTCCTTCTCAAAGGATTTTCAAGTTCCACACCTTTAAAAAACAAGAAAAATCCTCCCTTAAGACCATAGAAAAGAAAAGAAGACCACCATATGCTTTTAAAACACTCAAAGGACTTGATGCCTGAATAAATATTTGCCTTAAAATACAGAGTATTAATAATTTTAAAAAATGTTGGCCTCTCGAATTTAACCAAGGTAAAAGAAATAGCTGTACTTTTTATTGCAAAGAACTTGAAATGATTTCTCGACTACTTAAGGAAAGAAATGTTAGAAGTAGGATGGTGGAGTTTCTTTTTTAAGTTTGTGGAAGAAGGAAAGTGATATTGAAAACCTTATAAGAACTAAAAGTTATCTTCATGAAACCACATGTAAGAGGTATAAAATCAGTCTTAGACAATTGGAGAATGGCTCTTCTTTTTGTTAAACCTCCTTTGGTTGTTTTGTGTTTGCTATTGTTCTTTAATTGTTTTATAATCCCTGAATAGCGTGAGGAATGCTAGGGAGAAGCCCGAGAGTATGTAGGATGGGTGCTTACCACCGAGCATTCCTTTCTCCTTCTATACAGTACAAAGATGCCAACCAGCCAGCTCTGACTTCTTGCCAGTGAGGGAACAAATAGAACAAACAAGTCCAGTCGAGGGAGAAAAAAAAAAATCTATCACCTTAATTAACTGCCATCTGTGGAAGTATCTTCTAGTTTGAGAAGATATTTGGGGGTATAGTATTTCAGTAAATCTCTTTGCCTTTTTCTATATTAAGGTATTTTTGATTAGTTATTTCTTTTCTCTAACTATAAAACTGAATGGTTTAATAATCTAGAAATTAGCTAAGAAAATACAACAGGCCAAGCAAGTCAGAAGAAACACTTTACTTTTCTTATTGACTGTTTTGTTAAGAAGAGATTTTGATTTTTTTCTTCTCCCCGCTGATGCCATATAAATAAGCTCAGGTGCACTCTGATTATAGAGAAAACCTCTCAGAGTCTTTGTTTCTTATTACTACACTGCACAACATTCTTATTTCTCAAGGTTTTTATGAGGCTAAACTGCTCGAAGTTATAAGCCAGATTTCAAACCTCAAATGCAATGCATACAGTAATGACAAAACTTTAAAAATAACCAAAGTGCTCAATTTGGAGACTGAAGGGGGTGGGGATCATGATAACTACATTGTCATTTTAACTAGGAATGGAGCTACTGGTTAGTGTCAAACCCAACTAATTTTACCCTGGTGACATGGTAACCCAGTGTTGCCAAACCTGATGTTTTTCAGAGAAACTAAAAATCTAGATTCTTAGTGAAATTAGATTGTGAGTAATTTATACTTTTGAAAACCTCAAAGAAGGCCAGTATCTACTTGGCCAATACTTTGTAGGCAGTTGGAGATTTGCAGTCAAAGTAGTGATAAAAGTGCCTCCCTATTTCTCCCACTTTTGTATAAATTACAGGATAAATATTTAAGTTATTTAAGGTTTGGCCACAGGTTGAAAATTAGTGAACAAAAAATCACAGTAGTTAGTTGCTGCTTATTTGTTTTCGAACTACAACAAAGGTGATTCCTATAACATTTCTGTGGTCTGGCCAATGCCCAGGGAATCTCTGATGAACATAATCTTGTTTCTATGGAACCTGATGCAGTATGATAATTTAGTAAGAAATGCAAATGTATATGTAAGTAAAGAAAAGGCTGTTATGATATTGGTCCAGTCTCTACTGAAAAATAATCAATCCCAAACACTGACAGCATGGGAGCCCAAACTCTGAGTTAATGAGCGCTTTGATGAAGAGAGCCAGGTGGGTATGGAGACGGACTACCAATCTCTGGTGTTCCTCTCAGCATGTGTTCAAAATGCCATTTTTACTAATTGCTAATCACAGGACAAATAGCCTATTGTGGACTGGGCAAGTGATATGAAATTGCAGAGTGAAGAAATTTTAGAGCACAATGCAGCACAGCTCTGTTGTCATACAACATAAAATAAAAATGGAGCTGCAGGAGCACAATTTGTGGAATAAGCTGCAAAGACCTGTGTGCAACAAAGGTTGAATTAATAAAATGAAATAGCCCAACCAATCAGATGGAAAAAAGTAAAATCAACTCTAAAAAAATCAATGATTGGGGTGGGGGTGGTGAGAGACACAAAGGAATAGCCCCAACAGTAGTAGTCTGGGAATCTGTTGAGAAATATAAAATATATTTGAAAAACTGTTGAGATTTTTAGAGGAAGTTGATGTGTAAGGCCCCCAAATTATCCTCAGGCAATCCTCCAACTAGAGATGGAAGTAGATTTGTTTGGCTTCAATCCCAGTGGGAAAAAATTGGTCCCTCAATTTGGAAAGATCACAGTTAATATATAGTTCTAGTGTTAAATTGCAAGTCTTCACTACCATTTGTTCAGTACCAGGATACTGCCTGTAGAGAAGATACAGATCATAGCCTAGCAAATTGTGTCCAGTAAAAAATTACCCAAATGGTTAAACCTTCCCATGGATGGTTGAAGAATGAACATGAGAAAGAAAAGATGTTTATGAAAGTTGTTTTTAAAATGATAGCAAACTGGGAGGCCACTGGACCTTGTATGATGACTCTGCACTTAAAGGAGTCTTCAAAGACCAGGAAGTCTGATCTTCTAATGCATTTGCTTAATGTCTTAGTGCCCACTGAGTTCGAAGTACCCCGAAGACATAGACATTCCTTTTATTATTATTTTTGGTTTTTGCTCATGCAATTCCAGCCCCTAACAATGTGCCTCATGGGTGTAGGCACAGAAAATATTTATGGAATGAATGAATGACTATGTAAATGAATAACTAAACAAAATACAACACTTTGATTTGGCCTAATGTTGACTATTTTGTAATAAATATTATGTGCCCAGCTCTTATGATATTTCTTATAATCCTCTAAGGGAAGAAGAGATCATAGTTTTTATTTTACAGAGGAGGAAATTGAGGCTCAGAAAGCTTGAATTAAAGTCATATGACAGGTTTACAGCAAAAGTTAGAAGAGTTAGACCAGTGGCTAGTTAATTCTAAGAGCATATCTTCTCTACATACCATTCTGTTTAGCATCAGTATAAGCTCAAGGAGAGTTCCAGATATTCAAAGAAACAGAAGATGTAAATCAGTTTAGCTTCTCTACCCCCCTTTTCCCTTGGGGCATGGAGATACCCCAATCTCCATACCTGCTTTGATTTCCTCCCCGGAGCCCTTGGCAAAGGATGCCTTTTGAGCATGTTTTACAAAGCAGATACCAGCACATTCTGACTGTGTAATAAAAGTTGATTAACAGAGCTACTATAAGAGACAGAAGTCATTTCATTTTACATCAAGACAGTAGTCACCATCTGGAAGACCAGATATGCCAATCTTAATTTGAGATCAGATTTTCAAACCTGACTCTAATGTGAGGGAAATGCTTATCAGTATTCAAACAGAAAACTTGGGTTGGAAAACCCAAAACTTGCCTGGAAAACCATTCATTTTGTTAGGACCTTCTTTCATTAGTAGAAGTGAATGGATTTTGCAAACAGCTAGAGCCCATTTTTGTATTTAGACTCTGATTGAACAGGAATAGACACCCATTAGGGCAAGAATAAACACAAGCTGGAAATTATTATAAGGAAATAGTGTCTCCTGCAACTTGAGGAAAGTATCTAAGACTCAAACCAGACCAAAGATTGTTGGCTCTCCTCTCTGCATCTTTCTACCCTGCAAACTAGTTTTCTGTGCTTCTCATTACACATGGTGAAACATATCTGTCCATAACACTATTGATGACATCCTGTTATTCAAGAGACAAACTAGGTTTAGGATCATGAAAATTCTCAATTCCCTTTGATCCAGCCTTGGGTCAGTTTCCCAGCCAATCCACTGAGACTAGGCAGATCTGGGTCATATTTTATAGACGTGATTGCTCCTTACATGGTAACTGCATGAATGGAGCAGAGCTATAAAGGGTGTGGTGCCATAAAGAAGAGGGGAATGAGGGAGAATGCATTTTGAGAAAATTAGCCACCCTTCAGTTGCCATCTGTACCATTCATTATCTATGTATACTGATAAAAAGATAGATATCCCTACTGTGTACAATCAAACATAAAGGTGGAATTTGGAGTGAGAGTTTACTGATCGTAAAGGTTTTGATACATTAACATTTATTACAATGAATTGGCTCTTCAAGTACACTAGAATTCAGTATGCCTTGATACATAAAATGACTTTTAAAATTCCCGTAAGCATCCCATGTTCTATAACCCAACCCCACGTATTTCTAAAAATCATCCCACTATGCCAGCATCACGTTAAGCATTCATCTAATGATTTTGTGTTGATGAAAGTGGCTTACTTCCAGGACTCCTTTTGTTAAGTTACTTATTACGCTTTCTTGTGAGATAAATGTCCCCTTGCCCTGGCTAAGAACTGTAGCTCAGCCTGACCATATTATCTCAGTGATCTCAGGTACTCTGTCTCTACATTTCTTTAAAGATTGCATTACTTTTAATACCTCTTATCTCTCTGCCTGCAAAATTCATCCTCCAGGTACAGGTGAGAGAGAAACATTATCTGCAACTATCTTTCTCTCTGTGTGATGCATTGTCAACTCTCCACAGGCTAATCAAATTTCAGAATAATTGTATTTGGTGATATATTTATCTGGTAATGATATTATCAAAACTGTATCTTTGTACAAGATCTGCTTTAGACATGATTCCACCAGATTTTCTCTGTGTTCCCTCCTGAACCTTAATCCTCCCAAACGTAAATAGCGGCCTTGACTCTTTGTGCCTCTGCTTTGTGGTCAGCTATTGTCAGTGAAAGGGAGAGCTTGCTTTTGTTTGAACTGGCTGGGTTTCTATTATGTATCCTACTCCAAACAGTGATTTTATCATATGACAATATTTATCAGGACTTTCTATTACCTTGAACTTAAGTTTTAAGACTATTTTGATTAAAATATAGTTGATTAAAATCATAAATGCTGGCTTACTTACATAACCCATATTTTGAGTCCGTTCAAAGAAGTATATATTGGCGTACTTCACACAAGCACTGAACGGAACAGAATAAAGATGGATCATATTTTCTCCCTGACTTTAAGGAAGTCACCATTTATATATTCTGTATATAAATAAGCCTAATCAACTCTCATGTCTGGGAAAAGTCAATAGCAGATTAACTTTACAGATGATTTCCAAGGACCACTATGAATCATTGTTCCTTGTTCAACTCAATCCATTAAATAGTTATGAAGTCTGCTTTTTCATTCTTAATACTCCTAATTAACAATAATAACTAATACTTTTTTGAATGTTCTTTGTGTATCAGGCTCTGTGCCAAGTACTTGACATACACAAGTGATTCAAATGTGTGTCCAAAATTGAGAGCATTAGTGTAGCTCATTTTTATATGTGTTTATATAGTATCCCACAGAGGATTCTAATGTACTCTAGAGGGGGAAACCACCTTTTAACAACACCCCAGTGATAAATGAATGTGAATCTTAGGAGAAGCAGCTGAGACATATTTTCAAACCTCCCAAAGACATTGCTAGTGAACTACTATCTTAATTAAATGATGTTTTTTCATTGACCTTCCTCTCTTTTCAGACTTTATCTTTTGTCTGTCTTTTGGTCTTTGCACTAGTTTCTGCTGTATCAGCCCTTCTCCAAGGATCTATAAAACTGACCAGAATGTGGACTTTTGAGCCCCAAATCCTCAATCTGTATCAATTATATGAGATCCCTAAGCTAAAAAGGGACATTTCTATGCAGAATTTAAGTGCCCCAATATTTAAACATTGGAATCTTAATACATTGGGATTCTATCCTAGCTGCACAATTAGTAACTATGTGACCTTGAACAAGATGGTTGATTTCCCAGAACTTCAAGTTCCTCATCTGTTAAATGGAGATAACATAGCCCCCCTTTCTAGAATTTTCTCCTGATAATTAAATTAGATTACAAAAGCATCTATGCTGTTATGAGGAGCAGGCAAAGAACACTCTGCACCATTTCCCATAGATGGGATGAACTTTTGTTTATTATTTTGAAATCTTTTCCAATGACCTTGCAAACACATGGTGTTTCCCTCCCATAAATTCTGGTCAAAGACTATATATTTGGTAAACCAATTTATTAGTAGATAATGGTCAGTGTCAGAGTGAGTGGCTAAAAGGATAGGCTTGAAGGCCTTAAGAACCTATATTTGAATCCTGACTTTTTAGCTTATTAGCTATAGAATTTTGAGTGAGTAATTAAAGTGTCTAGGGCTGTTTTAGCTTGTTAAAATTGAGATAGTATTAGTTGTTATGAAGACAATGAATTAATCCAGGTGAAGCATTTAGTGGAGAACGTGGCATATTGTAAGCAATTTCAAATATTCAAGATGATTAAATTTATTCATAATATTATTAAGCATGTCTATAAACCATACTAGCCAAATCCAGCTTGCTTTCTGGATTTTTATTTCTATAAATGAAGTTCTATTAGAACACAGACTCATTCTTTTACAAATTGAGGCTGCTTTTAGCAATTTTTAAAATTAACATATAATGTATATATTTAAGGGGTACATAGAAATGTTTCAATACACATATTGCCTAGGGATCAGATCAGGTAATTAGCATATCTGTCACCATAAACATTTGTCATTTCTTTTTATTGCAAATATTCAGTGTCCTCTTTCTAGATATTTGAAACTGTATGTCACTGGTAACTCTAGTCATGCTACAGTTCTATAAGGTGACTGCTTTTGTGCCCCAAAGGCAGGTCAAGTAGTTGTGGCAGAGTTTACACGTCCCCCAGAGCATAAAGCTTTTTCCTTTTGGCCATACCATGGAGCACATTCTCTGTCAGTAGCACTAGGTTGGTGCTATTGTTATGTCTGTTTTGTATGTGAGGAAACAAAGACTCTGCATTACCGTGTAAAATGCCCAAAGTCACACAACCAAGAAAAGGCAAAGCTGAAACTTGAACCACTATTGTAGGAGCCCCCCCTCAAATCCTCAGTCCTAATCATACTTTTCAGGTGGGGTGGACTGTTCTTTGATCGCTTACTGTATTTTGCTATGTATGATGCACACCTTTTTTGCACAAATGTTTTAGAGAAAAAATAAGGTTGTACATTATACCTGGGTAGCACTAATTCCATATCTTAATAAATGTTTTAATTCTTTTACTTATGCCCAGGCATTAAAAGTATATCTCTTTCTCATACCATAATACATTAAAAGTAAATGCTAAAATTTCTTTATAATACAAATAACACATACCTAAATTTATACAAATAAAAATTTAAATGAAATAAAAGATTTTTTTCCTGAAAGTTGGGGCTAAAAATGTGGAATTGCAATATACAAAGCAAAACACAGTATACTGACTGAAATGATTACTAGTTACTGTTTTTCTTTGTCTCTAATCTCATAGGTAGATGGTCCAAGGGCACATATTTGATCTGTTCCATCTCCCCTAGGGTGAGAACTCATGGAGGGCGCTATGGACATGATCTAGCCTGACAGTGCTGGGTGACACTGGCCTGGCTGAGGATAATGTGTTTCATCTTTGCTACCCACCATCTTCCCCTTCCCTAAAGAAAGCTATTTGCCTTCACCGACAGCATTGCTTTTGGAAGACTAGCCCAGCTGTGTAGCCAGTGACTTCATTTTGTAGACTAATGGGTTTCTTTTCTGTTTGCCTCTTGTATCTCTGCTCAGTAGCCAGTAGATGTGAAGTCCATAGAAATGTATGTCTGAAGCTTCGCCTGCCAGAAGCTCATTTTGTTTGAGACGGTACCATTTCCCTTTGATTCATTTTTGAAATATATTATATGCATAAGAATTAGGTCCTAGGAAAAAATTTCCCAGGAGATCAATTTGCAAGACCCTTTAGTTTAGAAAGAAAGATCATGCTCTTGTGTGTCTTGGTTTGATATGTAAATATATACGCTTGCCCTACATCTAGATTACCAGTCTGCTCAGAATTTTCTTTGTAAAGTTCAAGATTAAATCCATACGCTCTGTGACTAATGTTTCTTTTTTGCTGTCTGCATATAGACACTTTCTTAAGGATGAAGCCCTTAAGCACAAGAAGAGTCTGATGGAATGAATCTCAAATCTACAGCTTCAAAAAGCTGTCTTTGTTGTTGGCTAAAAAGGACTAAAAAGTATGATGACTATAAATCCAGACATTGTATTTCCAGTGATAATTAGGTTTCTCACAGACCTGACATTTTCTATGCTACACTTCAAATGGCAGTCTAGTTCAGTTTGCAAAAGGGGACTATTTCAAGACACTAAGAAAGACATTATTGGACTGTAGAATTATATTTGAAGTTCTCCAGTTACACAAAAACCATCTCCTTTGGGTCATTGGTTAAATATAGTTTGTAGAGCTTAATTTGTATTTATTTATGACTTTTATATTAAATAGTGCCATCAGGCAACTTTTGTGCATAGTATTTTGTGCCAGTATACTATGAAAAATTTTTGTCTCAATAGAGAGTCTTGGTATGCCTTTATACTGTGTTCAACCTTCAACAAATATTTACTGAGAAATAACTCTGTGTCTAGCATTATGTTGGGTGCTGGGGAAATAAAAGTGTGAGGATATATTAAGTTAATCTATTTTCTCTGATTTTCTGCTTGCTTTATTGAGTCTTCTTTCTCTTCTTGCTCAGGACATCATTTGAAAGGCAGTTCTTTGCTCTAGTCAAGGCTTCTCATATGGGGTAGCACATGCAGTTTCTGACAGTGTCAAGAAACTCAAGGTTGCTTTCTGAGACCATAGCCTTGGACATTTATTTGTAATATTTAGACCATGCAGCTTTAGATTTTTATACAAGACAACTATCACTATGTTCAATAAAGTGTCTAAATCATCTCTGACTGCATCATTAAAACTAATTACTGAGGTTCAGGGTGAAATTCCCCATTATACCCATGGAATTCACACTATTTTATGAAGGAATGTTAAGTATTAATCTCATAATAAGCATGTTCTACATTGTTTGAAAGGGCATATTCAGTATTTCAATATACAAGATGTCCCTAAAGTTGCCCTTAAAGTCACCATATGTAAGGAAATGGGAAATTGTAGCTAAGTGTACCTTTATTTACAGAATATTCATTACAACATTTTACAAAGAGTTGTTCAGAGCTAAGGGACTATTTGTAAATATTTTTAGTGAATATTTTATAAATAAAGGTACTTTAGCTGCAATTTCTCATTTTCCCCATGTGTAGTGACTTTAGGGATGATTTTTGGGACAAACTTGTAATGTTATTTTTAGAAAGTAAGGTAAATTTCCTCTTGTTTAATTCACATTACAAAAAGTTAGAGTCAAAATAATCTTGGTTGGAAGATATATTCAGAAAACTAATGATTCTTATCAGAGATTTGGAGGGACATGGCACTGAATTAATGCAAATGAGAACTACTGGATTTGAACTTTGTTTATAAAAAGGTAGTATGGATTTCAAGGAAGAAAAATTGAGTATTCATTAAACTTTGTTTGCTTTCAGTATAAATTTTGATTATTAAAGACCAAAGATCAAAAAACCTACTAGCATTTTAGTAACCATGTTATACAGAGGTCTTTTCCGAATTGACCGTCAATTTAAGACCCTATTTTTTAAACCACTGCTGCCCTAAGCCTCCTTTCTATCTGTACTGTGCCTTTTCTTCTCATGTATTATATCTAACGTTTGTCTCTATTATCTCCTTTTTTGCTCTATTCAGCTCATTTTGCTGCCTGTGAATTTCTTTTTGGACCTTACTGTCAGCATCCTATTTATTTGCTATTCCCTGCAAATCCCCATGATGTACAGATTAGACGACTTGCCGACTGGATCTTCATTGTGCCAGGTCCCTTCAGATCCCGTTGGGCCTATATTCCAAACTCTGAACCCGGCAAACTCTGCTGGACCAAATCATTCTGAATAAAGACATTCTTTTTAAAGAGTTTATGGCCATTTGATTTCAATATATGCTTCAGGGACAAAAAGGTCCTTTTGAATCGTCCTTTTAAAACCTTAGTAATTAGCCAACAATTCTATCATAATGGAATAGAGATCTCCATGTGATTAGCCACTAATACTTTATTTAGAGTTAAGTTGAAAATCTGTTTCTTACAAGATTAGGTTGTAATTTTTTGTTCTGTTAGGTAAGGTAATATTTATCTGGGAAACTGGCCCAAGAGGCTCATTGTACATAGGTGGTTTGGAAAAGAATTTTCTTTTGTAAAAGTTAATTCACCATGATATGTAACATTATTTATCCTTTTGAGTGAACTTTTTCTACATCAAAAATAAGAAAACCACTTCTCACTGTGTGTTAAAGGTAAAAGAAATATTTAATTAAAAATTCTATTTATTTAAAATTAAAACATATATTTTCTCTAATTTCAATATCAGGTGTATCCTGATCATGTAGAATGATATTGAAATATTTCTTTTATTGTTTATAAGATTTCTGGAATTGCTTGTTTTTTAAAATCATTGTGGTCTATGAGTTAAAAAAATAAAAAATAAAAAAATAAAATTATAATCATAAAAGTAATGATTTTAAAAATTAATCATTAAATCACTACATATTGATTATAGAAAAGTAAATATACATAAATATATAAAAATGAACTGAAAATAGCTGCTAAAATGCTGGAAGTATATTTTCTTCTTATTTTCTCCAATATATGTTAGATATTTGTATGTTTAGATAATTAAGATTACATTGTAGATATATTTGTATTTAACCTATCTATAAAGAAAAACTCAGGCCCAGATGTCTTTATTGCTGAATTTTGCCAAAAATTATACAAGAATTAATACTGTATTTATGAACTCTTCCAAAAAGTTGAAAAGGGAGGGGAATATCTTAATTCATTTTATGAAGCAGTATTACCCTGATTTTCAAACCAGAAAAAACATCACAAGAAAATAAAGCCACAAATAACAGATTTTATTGATTTTCACACAAAACCCTAAAATAAATGCTAGCAAGACAAATCTAGCAACATATAAAAATAATTTACGTCATGAACATGTGTGGTTTATCCCAGGATTGAAGGTTCAGTTTAATACCTAAAAATCAATTGATTTAATACATCATATCAATAGAATAAAAAACAGAAATCAAATGGTCATCTTCGTAATTGTAGAAAAAACATGTGATAAACTCCAACACTCTTTTGTGATAAAACACCTAACAGATTGGAAATAGAAAGGAAATTTTTTTTTTATTTAACTCAGCTGTATCATTTATTTTTTATTTGTTTTATTGTTGGGGATTCATTGAGGGTACAAGAAACCAGGTTATACTGATTGCATTTGTTAGGTAAAGTCCCTCTCATAATTGTCTTGTCGCCAAAAGATGTGTCACATAACGAGACCCCATCCCCCTCATTCCTTCCCTCTTTGCTATTCCCTTCTCCCACTCCACTCCCTCCTTCCCTCTCTATACTCTTTTTTTTTGGTAGAGACAGAGTCTCACTTTATCACTCTCAGGGGAGTGCCCTGGCATCACACAGCTCACAGCAACTTCCAACTCCTGGGCTTAGGCAATTCTCTTGCCTCAGCCTCCTAAGTAGCTGGGACTATAGGCGCCCACCACAACGCCTGGCTGTCTATACTCTTTATTCCACCCTCCCAGATCCCTTCTGCTCTGTCTCTCTGCTCTCCCCTTCCTTCACCCCCCACTGTGTACTAGGTCATTAATTGTCCTCATATCAAAATAAGTACATAGGATTC
The DNA here is from genome assembly GCA_963574655.1 of Perodicticus potto. NCBI lineage: Eukaryota > Metazoa > Chordata > Mammalia > Primates > Lorisidae > Perodicticus > Perodicticus potto. The sequence continues at coordinate 7,344 of CAUYRH010061431.1, read as the reverse complement.
ATGTTTCTCTATTCTTGTGATGCTTTACTAAGAATACTGTGTTCCACTTCCATCCAGGTTAATTCAAAGGATGTAAAGTCTCCATCTTATTTAATGTCTGAATAGTATTCCATGGTATAAATACACTACAGCTTATTGATCCATTCCTGGGTTGGTGGGCATTTAGACTGTTCCCACGTTTTGGTGATTGTAAATTGAGCTACAATAAACAGTGTAGTGCAATTGTCATTATAGTAAAAGGATTGTTTTCCTTCTGGGTAGATGCCCAGTAATGGGATTGCAGAATCAAAGATGAGGTCTAGTTTGAGTTCTTCGAGGATTCTCCATATTTTCTTCCAAAAAGGTTGTAGTAGCTTGCAGTCCCACCAGCAGTGTAAAAGTGTTCCCTTCTCTCCACATCCACGCCAGCATCTGCAGTTTTGAGATTTTGTGATGTGGGCCTTTCTTGCTGGGGTTAGATGATATCTCAGGGTAGTTTTGATTTGCATTTATCTAATAATTAGGGATGATGAGCAATTTATCATATGTTTGCTAGCCATTTATCTGATTTCTTTTTAGACGGTTCTATTCATGTCTCTTGCCCATTGATATATGGGATGGTTGGCTTTTTTCATGTGGAGTAATTTGAGTTCTCTATAGATCCTAGTTATCAAGCTTTTGTCTGACTCAAAGTATGCAAATATCCTTTCCCATTGTGTAGGTTGTCTATTTGCTTTGGTTGTTGTCTCCTTACCTGTACAGAAGCTTTTCAGTTTAAATAAATCCCATTTGTTTATATTTCTTGTTGTTGCAGTTGCTATGGAAGTCTTCTTCATACTTTCCCAGGCTGATATCTTCCAGTGTTTTTTCTAAGCTTTTTTTGAGAATTTTTAATGTTTCATGCCTTAAATTTAATTCTTTTATCCATCTTGAATCAATTTTTGTGAGTGGAGAGAGGTGCGGGTCCAGTTTCAGTTTTTTACATGTGGATATCCAGTTCTCCAAGCACCATTTATTGAATAGGGAATCTTTCCCTCAGTGTATGTTCTTGTTTGGTATATCGAAGATCAGGTGACTGTAAGATGTTAGTTTCATTTCCTGATTTTCTATTTGATTCCAAATGTCTATGTCTTTATTTTTGTACCAGTACCATGCTGTTGTGACCATTATGGCCTTGTAGTACAGCCTAAAATCTGCTATGGTGAGGTCCTTGGCTTTGTTATTATTACTAAGAATTACCTTAGCTATACAGGCTTTTTTTTCTGTTTTTATACAAAATGAAGAACTATTTTTTTGAAGTCTTGAAAGTATGATTTTGATATTTTAATAGGGATGGCATTGAATCTGTAGATTGCTTTAGGAAGTATAGACATTTTGATAATATTGATTCTTCCCAGCCATGAGCATGGTATGTGCTTCCATTTGTTAATATCCTCTGCTATTTCTTTTCTTTGGGTTTCATGATTTTCTTTATATAGAGTTCCTTCACATCTTTTGTTAGGTATATTCCTAGGTATTTCATTTTATTTGAAGCTATGGTGAAGGGAATTGTGTCCTTAAATAGCCTCTCCTCTTGGTTGTTATCGGCATATACAAAGGCTACTGACTTATGAGCTTTGATTTTATATCTTGAGACATTACTGTATTTTTTGATGACTTCCAGGAGTCTTGTGGTTGAGTCTTTGGGGTTCCCTAAGTATAAGACCATACCGTCAGCAAAGAGGGAGACTGTGACCTCCTCTGCTCCCATTTGGATGCTCTTTATTTCTTTCTCTTGCCTCATTGTATTGTCTAGAACTTACAGCACTATGTTGAATAGTAGTGGTGATAGAGGACAATCTTGTCTGGTTCTAGCTCTAAGAGTAAAAGCTTTCCGTTTACTCCATTCAGTAAAGTATTAGCTGTGGGGTTGTCATAGATAGATAGCTTTGACCAATTTAAGGAATGTGCCACCTATGCCTACACTCTTCATTTTTCTAATTAGAAAAGGATGCTGGCTTTTATAAAATGCTTTTTCTGCATCTATTGAGAGGATCATATGGTCTTTGTTTTTGCCTCTTTTAATATGGTGAATAGTGTTTATGGATTTCAGTGTGTTATACCAGCCTTGCATCCCTGGGTTGAAAGCTACTTGATAATGATGTATGACTTTTTTATTATAAGCTGTAATCTATTGGATAGAATTTTGTTGAGGATTTTTTTTATCTATATTCATTAGTGAAATTGGTCTGAAGTTCTCACTTTTAGTTGGGTCTTTTCCTAGTTTTGGTGTTAGGATGATGTTTGTTTCATATAATACGTTGGGGAAGCTTCCTTCCTCCTCAATTTTTTGGAAAAGCTCCTGAAGTATGGGAATAAGCTCTTCTTGAGAAGAATGTATATTATTTAGCTTTGGAATGGAGTGTTCTATGTATGTCTATCAAGCATAGATAGGGTCTCACTTAAGTCCCTTATATTGTTGTTTAGTTTCTGTTTAGAGGATGTCCAGCACTATAAGAGGAGTGTTAAAGTCCCCTGTTATTATGGTGTTATAGGATATCATATTGTTCAGAGTGAGTTAGGTTTGTTCCAAGAATCTGAGAGTATTTAAGTTGGGTGCATAAATGTTTAGAATTGAAACGTCTTCTTGTTGTACTTTTCCCTTGACCAACATCAAGTAATCATCTCTATCTTTTTTGACTTTAGTTGCTTAAATCCATATGTATCTGAAAATAAGATTGCACCCCTCTTTGCTTCTGAATTCCGTTTGCCTGAAAAATTGTCTTCCAACCCTTAACTCTGAGTTTTAATTTGTCTTTTGAAGATAGGTGTATTTCCTGCAGATAGCAAATGGATGGCTTGTGTTTTTAAATCCAATCAGCCAATCTATTCCCCTTCAGTTGGGAATTCAACCCATTGGCATTTATTGAGATTATTGATAAGTGTGGTAACGTTCTGTTCATCCTTTTTTATGAAAGTCTGTTGCTTAGTTTTATCTGTTGCATGATTGTGGAAGCTAGGTTCTGTCCTTTAATTTATGATTGCTTACTTTGCTGGTGGTCCATTCTGATGGTCAGTGTGTAGAACAGATTAAAGTATTTCCTGTAGAGCTGGTCTTGTTGTGGCAAATTTTCTCAATGTTTCCATATCAGTAAAAGATTTTTGATTTCTCTGTCAATTTTAAAGCTTAGCTTAGCAGGATATAGAATTCTGGGCTGGAAATTGTTTTGTTTAAGTATATCTAAGGTAGTTGACCACTGTCTTCTGGATTGAAAAGTTTCATTAGAGAAGTCTGTAGTCACCCTGATGGATTTGCCCCTGTAGGTCAACTGGCGCTTACTCCTGGCAACTTGCAAAATCTTTTCTTTTTATTTGGTTTTGGACAGTTTCATCACAATATGTCTTGGACAATCTCTATTAGAGTTGAGGTGACCTGGAATCTGATATTCCTCTGAAAGGAGTGTGTCAGAATCTTTGGTCATATTTGGGAATTTTTCATTTATAATATTCTCTAATATGGCTTCCATTTTTCTGGGGCATTATTCCTCCCCTTCTGGGATACCTATAACTCATATGTTTGAATGCTTCATGACATCCCACAATTCTGTCAGTGAACATTCTGCTTTCTCTCCCTTCTTTTCTGCCTAGTTAACTATCTGAGTTATCTCAAGAGCTTTGTTCTCTACCTCTGAGATTCTTTCTTCTGCATGGTCTAATCTGTTGTTGATACTTTCTGTTGCATCTTTAAGTTCCCTAATTGACTTCTTCAGTTCCTTCAGCTCTGCTATATCCTTTCTATATTCTTCATATCGTTCATCTCTTATTTGATTCTGTTTTTGGATTTCCTTTTGTTTATTTTCCACTTTCTCAGCAATTTCTTTCATTGTTTTCATCATCTGTGTTTGAAATACCCCTTCTGTCATTTCCAACATTTCCTTAGAGGTGGAATCCCCTGCAGTAGCTACATCATGGTCCCTTCCGATGTGGGGTGGCTCTGGACTGGTTTTCATGTTGCCAGGATTTTTTGGCTGATTCTTCCTCATGAGTGTTTTCTTTTATCTATTTCCTTGCCCTAATTTTTCTTCCCCCTCCTATTGCTCTTTAAGTTACTGTGTCTCTGGCTTAAGGTTTCAATGAGTCCTTTTGGTATAGGACCAAAAGGATGAGAAGGTTAAAGACCAAGAATGGAAAAAAAGATTATAAAAAAATAAAAAAGGGAAAGGAGAGGGGGTGAGTAAAAGGGATTATTGTCCAAAAGGAGAGAGATAAAGAAGTAGGGAGACAGGAGTAATATAGATGTAGAGTAGGGTATTTGGACACAAACCAACCTTTCAGGGTGCTGTGTTGTGTGGTTCCCTTTTGGTCTGCTGCCCTTTTCCAGCCTGAGAAGACATGGTACCCCACCTCCAACAAATAGCAAAGACAAAAATACTATAAATCAAACCAAACCAAGCAACAGAAAACCTTGTGTGATAAAATTGGATGAAAAACCAAATAATAGGGGTAGAAACATGAGCAAAAATGAAGTTCTTATCATTAAAGAAGGCTATGTTAACTAGTTTGATGAAAATATTTCAGATTGTATATGAAACCAGCACACTGTACCCCATGAGTGCACTAATGTACACAGTTATGATTTAATAAAAAAAGAAAAGAAAAAGAAAGAAGGTAACAATGGAAAATTATATTTAAACTAGAAAAAAATGAAGAAAGAAAAGAAAAAAAAAGAAAAATCTAGAGAGAAAATGTTGAAATTAAAAAGAAAAAGCAGTATATATATCTTGCTGAATATTGTCTGGGCAACAGGTGATCTTCTGGGGTATGAGATGTTAATCACAATGCTGATACAACTCTATGAGATGGAGCCTGGAGGCCTCTACTGATTTCTCAAACCTGCAGGGGTGGGAGCCTAAATCTCTTTATCAGCTTTCTTAAAAGACACTTTAAACCATTAACCTTGGCTAAGCAGAAGCTTTCCCAGGAAAGCACTTGTCACTGGTACCTCACCTTAAGTGGCTTCCCACTTATCCAGTGCACTAAACCAGTCTCACTCTATGATCCTGAGGGCCAATGCTATAAGGCAGCCCTCCTACTGCCAAACTGAAAGCTCTGCTCTTCCACAGGATGTCAAACCTGGCCTTTGGTGCTGCTCAGTCACTAGGGCACTTGCCCAACGTCTTCCTACCCCAGCCTTGCTCTGCAACACTGAGGGTGGAGCCTGCAGGGGAAATTCTCCCACAATGACTGTGCATGGCCCACAACTGAACAGTATTAGCTCCGTTCTGGCTCAGCCAGCTCAGTCTGGGGCCATAGACAACACTTAAAGTTATCAGCACTCTTGCCCAAGTTCTTCAAAGGCAGTTCATCCAAGTGAACTGGATGAGTGCCCAAGTCCAAAAAAACAAAACAATCCACAGGGAAGTCCCTCCCTGTTTGAAATCTCACTGCTTTTGTTCTTAAAGCTACAGAAGCCACGGCCTCAGACCAAACAAATGCAACCACTTGTCAGTTTTCCACTGCTTTCATTATCCTCCTGGATCGAGAAGTCTTTCTGTCTACCTGCATTTGCATAGGGATGTTTCTAGGCACACAGGCCAGAGATGCCTGAAATCCTCTCTCCAATCTCACCATGCTGGTTGCAAAGAAGCTGTTACTCAGTCTCCAACTTGCTCCAACCAGAAAGGGACTTTTTTTAACCAGATAAAACCCACAGCTAACATCATACTTAATGGTGGAGTAGATATAGATTATGGCCCACTTAGGGAAGCTAACTGAACAAAGACTGCTTCCACTGAAAAATGCACATAGAAAATTTTTTTTTTCTATGAGTTCAGGGGATTCACATACACTCCATGGCTTATAGACCTTGATTAATAACACTTGCTTTGCTAGATAACTGCAAAGAGAATGCATGATAAATGTCTTCTAATTTCTGTGAAAGCCTACCCTAAAGAGACCAAAAGTTGAGCCAGTTAATTACCTTAAGTCTGTGAATACATTTGCATTGAATAATCTGTAAATAAAATTTTAAAAAAATTCTATGTGCAATAATATTAAAGCAATAAACTGATTAGGAATAATTTTAACAGAAGAATTCAAATTTTTCTGAAAAATGTGAAACATCATTAAAATATTTAAAATGGAAGAGTTAACATTTCTGGGATGAAAATACTCCAAAATTGATAAATTTATTCAGTTTATTCCTTACCAAAATCCCAGCTGACTTCTTTATTGAAATTGAGAAGTTCAGCTTGGTGCCTGTAGCTCATCGGTTACTGTCCCGGCCACATACACCAGGGATGTTGGGTTGAAACTCAGCAAAGGCCTGCCAAACAACATTGACAACTTCAACAAAAAAGTAGCCAGGCATTGTGGCAGGCGCCTGTAGTCCCAGCTTCTTGGGAGGCTGAGGCAAGAGAATTGCTTAAGCCCAAGAGTTTTAGGTTGCTGTGAAGTGTGACACCATGGCACTCTACAAAGGGCGACATAGTGAAACTCTGTCAAAAAAAAAGAAAGAAAAAAAAATTGACAAGCTCATTATAATTTTTTTTTTTTTTTTGTAGAATTCCAATGGACTAAGAATAGGCAAATGATCTTGACAAAAAATATCAAACTAGGAGATTCATGCTTCCTGATTCCAAAACTTACTACAAAGCAATGGTAATAATGACTGTGTGATACTGGCACAAGGATAGACATATTTGTCACATCCCACTTCTGACATCACTTGCCAGGGCCCGGCACTGGCCAGGTCTAGGGCCCAGCTTAACTAGTTTCCAGACATGGACCGCTAAGTTACCTTGCTCAGAAACAAATTCTCTTTGGTGTCTGAGGGCTATCTACTTTAGCTAGAGAGAGAGAGAGAGAGTCTTAGAGAGAGTAAAGCAGTCCTCTTAGAAAGATAGATCTGTGTCTTTACTAGAGCTTGGTAATCTTCAGCAGAGAGATACCGTGCTGGCATTCTGCAGGCAGGAGAGGAGACAGAGTCAGAGTAAGCAGGTCCGTGATAGAATGTGCATGCTCTCTGACTGCCTTCTCCTCCAGCCTAATATAACTCTAATCTCGTGCCTCTCAACACCACAGGTGTAGATAAGAGAGGATACCCGAGAAGGGTGAGGTCTGGGAGAACAGGTTTTGTCAAGGAGAGCACAAGGATACACTTGCAAGGTCCTCTCCATGGTGACTCAGCCCTTAGGAATTTGTAACTTCCTAGAACTTGGAAATTTCCAAGTTCTGTGAAATCCTGTAGTTCTGTGGGGGCTGGACTAGCATCTCCTGCTTGATTCAAACTGGCCAATGAGAAGGGTACCTGTGGGGTGGAACTTCTTGACTGTCAATAAAAAGGGAAAGATCAAACTAGATGGGGAGTGCGGCCATTTGGAATTC